>JAAAIY010000471.1:0-13998 GCA_016098105.1 Actinomortierella wolfii
GACCGCCGCACAGATGTTCTGAGTCCTGGTTAGATACAACGCATTACTATGGAATACAACCATTGCAAGTTTGGAGGAGCAAAACGTCCGACATATTTTGAGACCGACTGTAAATGAAGATTGATTTGATATGCCAGCGGAGTGCTGAGTCCTGGCGCTGGAGAGGAGGCTCTCTTGAGCTGTCTGTTAATGAGAGTTCGAGGCACGACCAGTGCGGCTGCGCCCACTGTCTTACGTCATTGAAGTGGCAAAGAGTATTTAGCACCACATGTACGTACTGGCATTTTCTGAAGCTGTCTGTCTGTAAACGGGAGTGCGGAGAATGATTGGCGCGGAGGTGCTGCGTGGGCAAGAAGCTTGTAGCACGATCTGCACGGGCAGAAGGAGGTATGTAGACTGGAGAACGCATAGCAAGACCTGTGTAGGTGCTCTCACTTTTTCTTAACCTGCAGAAAAAAGGCGGAGAGATGTGTCCCATCCACTTTTCACCGTGGGCAGACTACAGCTACATTATGGCACACTACCAGATATGCACTTTTTTTGTGCTGCCTCTGTTGCTGCCACTTCTATCTACCCTTCAACAAAGTTCAATGCCAGAAATCCTACCCTTACCCATCATTCCACCGTTCACGCCTGCCTGTTTAGCGCTTCAGGCTGCCAGAAATCCCTGTATCCACATCGCCAGTGGCGTTATTCACGCCTCTGTGCATCCATACCGACACTATGGACTTCTTTTAGCAAAGAACCTACCCCCGTGGAACTTCCATGGGCAGACTACGGGTCACCCCCATGAAGCTCTAACACTTGGAGGTTACGTCACGTGACGAAGCACTGCCGACTGTACAGTGTCACCGAAAAAAATTGCCTGTGCGTTTTACACAACCACCTCTCATTTCTTTGTTTGCTGCACCACTCGCATCACCCACTCGCTCCTGGAAGGGCATTTACCGCCAACATTCTCCTTTTGCTCCTCCACTGTAGTCGACGTCCGTTCCATTCGCTCGACCTGATTAGTACCTTCTTTAATTTGAAAGAAGACACTGCTTTCTGACAGGACAACTCACATTGACTGTCGACAGCACACCTTCAGGACCTCCACTCTCCCAACCAGGCGCTCAACTACTCAACAACAGTACCCATGTCTGACGACGACGAGAGACGACGTCGCCGCCGTCGCGACGATGACTCGGATGAGGAAGGTGAAGATGTCGAATTCGCAAGCGAGAATGACGAAGATTCCGAGGAGGAGGAAGAGGATGATGAGGACGAGCTTCGAAAGGTGAGCGATGTGCCATAGCAGGCATTCATTGCATGCAAGAACAGCACAATGATGTTGGCTACTACCGCCTATCTGACTTGACTTGGAGTGCGCAGCAGTTTATTCTCATACGAACTTGGGAAAGCTAACTCGCCTGTCCTTTGTGCTTGCCTCCCTCTTTTGGACTACCACGCAAAACTAGGAAGGAGAAGGCTTCATTGTAGACGACGATGAAGAGGAGGAGGATTATGAAGAAGTTGTCCGTCGCAAGAAGAAGAAAAAGAGAAGAATTGCTCTTGGTGCGTAACGAATTAGCCAACACTGTTGATTTTTTTTCAGCCGCGGCGCAGATCTAAACTGTGTACTCACGCACATGAGGATTGTTATTCTTGTTATTATTTGTAAATAGAGGAAGACCTGGACGAAGAAGATCTAGATCTCATGGAGGAGAACACGGGTATCAAGATCAAGCGTCCAGAGGTAAGACGTTGCTTCGCATTTTGGCTGCCTTATTGTTATTGACAGTCTCGCATGCCTCTTTGAACTGTTTCTCATCTCTTTGCATATTGCGTTTTTGATGAATAGAAATTCAAACGTTTGAAACGTCGCCGTGATGACGAAGAGGAAACAAGAGAGTCCAAGCCTCGTCAGAGTGACTTACTCAACATTTTCAACGATGAAGAGGATGACATGGAAGATGATCGAGGCGATTACGACGATGAGATGGATCATTTCATCGATGACGACGAGGATGAGGACGAACGTGACGACGATCGCCGTGATCGTCGCGAAAAGGCGCCTGTCAAGCCCAGAGCGCGACGAGCACCTATTGATGGTCTTGGTGAAGAGTATGTCCAATTCCCTTATCAGGCTTGATGGCAAGATATGGGAGAGGAGAAAAATTTGCAAAGAGGTCCAAAAGCTCACGCATCACTCTTTTTTCTTATATGAAACGTGACAATAGTGTTTGGGCCGAATGGTACGAGGTTTTTGGAGATGGCGAGGATTATGCTTACGCTCTTGTCAAGGAGAATGGCGAAGATGACTCGTACTACGACACGAAGCCAGAACCCCGTCTCAAGGATGTGTTTGAGCCCGGCGTATTAGCGGAGCGTATGATGACAGACACAGATGAGATCATTCGAGTGAAAGATATTCCCGAGCGTATGCAGCTTCGACCGGGCATTGAGGCTGACCGTCAACTGACAACTGACGAAATTGAAGGGGAGGAGGCATACTGGGTTCTGCGTCAGCTGAACGAAAGCAGGAGAGGCATTGATCAACCACCTTTCGAATATAACAGTGTCAAGGATGTCCTCAAATTCATGTCGAATGAGATGATGGAAGTACCATTTATCGAGACGCACCGCCGGGATTACTTCACCAAAGTGGATGGCCAACAACTGACACAGCTTCTGTCGCGCGAGGACCTCTGGAGCATTTACGATCTCGACCTCAAATTCCGCTCCTTCTTGGAGCGCAGAGAGTCACTAAAGTCGCTCATGAAGAAGATGGACATTTCAGATTCCTATGTTGACGACATGCTTCTTCGTGCAGAACGACTGGAGGAGTTGGGCGACGTTTCGGACTACATAAACCAGCGTTATGGCAAACAGATTGACAAAACAAAGGCGTTCAAGCGTCCTGGAGCTGGTGGATCGTACGATCCTGCTAAGCGTGCCCAGCTCGATGAGTTCATCAAGGCATTCGGTTTGACAGCGAGTCAGTTTGGCGCCAACCTTCTTGACAACGCCAAGCTTCATTTCCCTGACGACATTCATGTCCTGCCGGAGGAGGCTGCTCAGCCGTATGTGGCCCTTGGATTCCGCAGTGCAGAGCGAGTTGTTACGGCCGCTGTTCACATGATTGCCCAGGAGATTGCAGTTGACCCTCGAGTGCGCAAGGCTCTTCGATCCAAATATGAGACGGCAGCCTGTGTCACGGTCACGCCAACAGAGAAGGGCGAGACGGCTATTGACGAACTTCACCCTTACTACCCTTTTAAGCGCCTGTCACACAAGTCTGTTGGCGATTTCCACGATGCCCAATTCTTGCAGATTGTACAGGCGGTCTCTGAAGGTTTGGTCAAAATGACCATCAAGCTGCCCGAGGAGGACACCTACCTAACTCACATTTCAGACTTTTTCCTGAGTGATAATTACTCAGAGACATCTCAGAAGTGGAATGACCTACGCCGCAAGATCCTTCAACTTGCTCTCAAGGACAATCTCTTCGTTCTCATGGAACGCTGGATGACAGAAAAGCTGCGTCTGCAGGCTGAGGACTGGGTTGTTAAGAAATGCCAGATGAGTCTTGAAGAGGTAATGTTGCTTACTGCATGCCTTTGCATCTGCGTGGACGGATGGCCACTCCCTGGAACCAAAGTCTAACTTGGATTTTCAATTGAAATAGAAACTGAATGTTGCTCCATTTGTGAGTAAGAGTATGAAGCCTGAGCAGTACCCACCGCGAGTCGTTGCAGTTTCACATGGAGCGGGCACCAGCAAAGATGCAACACAGATTGTCTTTTTGGATGACAATGGCAAGTTTGCGGATCACATGAAGGTGGACACTCTGCGTGATGAAGCATCTCAGAAGGCATTCCAAGACTTTTTGGACAAGCGTCGACCAGATGTTGTAGTTGTTGGTGGCTTCTCAGTCATGACAAGGAGATTGGTGGAGCAGGTGGAGAAGGTTGTCAACGACCTGCGAGATCTGCGAGGCGACGACGTGACTGTCTTGATGACAAACGATGAGACAGCCCGACTTTTCCAAAACTCGAGACGCGCCATTGAAGAATTTCCCGATGCTCTGCCTTTGACGCGATACTGCATCAGCTTGGGACGCTACGTACAGAACCCAATGAATGAATACGCAGCTATGGGCAGTGACTTGCTCAATATTCGCCACCATCCACTGCAGCACCTTGTGACAGAGGAGCGTCTGCGGGATATGCTTGACCGCGCGTTGGTCAATATTATCAACTCAGTCGGAATTGATATTAATGAGGTGGTTGCCTCGCCATACAAGGCCCATATGCTCCAGTACATTTGCGGTCTCGGACCTCGCAAGGCACAAAGCTTGATCAAAGCGATTGAGTCTGATGACCACAATGGTGCAAGCATTGACAAGCGTGCTGATCTGGTCATTCGCAAGTTGCTGACATGGAATATCTTTATGAACTGCTGCAGTTTCATCCGTGTGCGATCCAACATGAACGGTGACATTCTGGATAACACCCGTATCCATTCCGAAGATTACACTCTTGCCAGAAAGATGGCGGCTGACGCGCTGGAAATTGACGAAGAGGGGCTGGAGGAATACGACAATGCTTCGCAGCATGTGGAGGAACTGATGAGAGACGATGGTGCTGAGAAGCTGAACGATCTGCTGCTAGAGGATTACGCCATGCAGTTGGAGAAGATTCAGAACAAACCCAAACGCATGACACTAGAGACGATCAAGCTAGAGCTGCAACAACCGTTCAAAGACCCACGTCGGCCATTCGAACGAGCCTCGCCAGACTTGGTGTTTACAATGCTGACGGGCGAGACGGAACAGACACTGCGTGAGGGATTCATTGTACCAGTTCTGGTCACCAAAGTCCGTGATAGGAACGCTATGCTCCGACTGGACTGTGGCGTGGATGGTATCCTTGCCATCCAGAATGCCGCTGATGGCAAGGCGGGCTCCATGGATGACGTAGTGAAGGAGGGCCAGACGCTCCAGGCCAAGGTGCTTCGCCTTGACAAGGAAAAATTCTTTGCTGACATGAGTATTAAGGAAAGCGATCTCCGACGAGGCGATCTTGAGCTGCGCCAGCTGCCTGTTGACCGCATGTTCGATAGGGAGCAAGAGGAGGCATTCCGTAAGAGAGTCAAAGCCAGCGTCAAGAAAGCCACCTTTATTCCACGCAAGATTACACATCCATTGTTCAAGAATATCAATGCTGAGGCGGCAATTCAACACCTGAAGGACCGACCACGTGGCGAATTGGTGATTCGTCCCTCGACACGGGGTGCCGATCATCTGTCAATCACAGTCAAGATTGCCGAAAACCTGTACAAACACTACGATGTGCTGGAGTTGGATAAGAAAGACGATTATTCGCTGGGTAAGACGCTCAAGATTGACGGCGTCAAGTATAGTGACCTGGATGAGCTGTTAGTGTCGCATATGGAGGCGATCCAGGGCAAGATTGACGCATTGATGGCCAGTCCCAAGTACAAAGAAGATAGTGCGGAGCTTCGCCAGTCTCTGGAGACAGCCACCAAAGCGAAGCCTGGCGCGGCTGTGTATGGTTTCACTCCTGACCGTAAGGCGCCAGGTTTCTTTACGCTGATGGTCAAGTTGGGTGCCAATCGCGCTATTGAGGAATGGCATATCAAGGTGCAGCCAGAACACTACGTGCTTCGTGGTCCGTCAACGAAGGAGTGCAAAGACGTCGTGACGCTGACAAACTCGTTCAAGGAGATGGCGATGAACCGAAGTCGCCCGAAACAGCCGTCGGTGCCCGTGCCGTTGCCGACGCGCGGCAGCAGTGGCAGTGGAGGCATGCCAATGCACATATCGTCGGGTGGCCATATTGGTGCACCACACCAGCCGATGGGAGGCCACCATTACATGCCACATCAGCCACCACCACACATGATGCACCAAGCCATGCCGCCCGTGCAGCCATCGTGGGGCACACCATGGGGAGGAGCTCCGTGGACTGGCGCACCTGGCGGTCACATGCAAGGAGGCCACATGACAGGCCCGTCGCATGGCGGTCAGAGTTCGCACGATGGTTATGGCATGCGGTCGTCGCGCGCGCCGCCAACGCCTCGTCGATTCATGCCTCCACCCCACAACCCTTATTACTAAGGAGTGCGGGTTTTTTTCTTGCTATGTTAGTTCTTGCGTCTATTTTTTTCTTTTTCAGTTTACCGTCACCTATTCATCTGTCCAAATATTCAATCAATCTTCTCTTGATAAAGAGACCGTGATCTACATTATCTGTTTACTCTAAATCGAAGACGCTGATGTATTGTAGGATTACATGTACACAAGTAACTCTTTCATAAGTATTATTAGCACTCGCTACATGTTGCTTACAAGCCTTTTATCCCGGAGTTAAACAGAGAGTGATATAGCTAGATACAATCCACAATCAACAAACGATGGATTACATAAAATGAACTTTAGACAAAGAGCAAGCACTCTTTTATGTCAAATTACTACCTAATGTTCATACTGCACAGTGTGAATAAAATGATGGTCATGAGAAGTCTTCCCTTAATAGTGATATTTAGGATGCTGTTTGGGCTCATGTTACCAAATAGGTAACTACTTGTCATCTACGCAATGGAAGAACAATTGATTGTTGCACTTGAAGAGCGAGTTTGAGGAGGAAAAAGAGGTCTAATCCTCTAAGGATGGAGCTGGAAATGGCAATCATGCCAACGTCTGGAAGAGAACGCCCGAGCCGATCTTTGAATTCCGAGACGAACGCTTGAAGATTAAAAGGAACGAGGAAAGCGCTGTGCCAACGTTTTCTAGCAAAACCTGTAGGTTCATACTGCTATAATTCCCACCCACCATCTGACAGCTTGGACGCTTTTGTATCTCGCGTTTGGATGCAAAAAAGATTCACCGATAGCTGTATTGCCATGCTTCCACAAGATCACTGCCCACAAAGCAACTGTTCTTATCAGATTCCGTGCCACCAAAAACAAATTATGCTCTAAAGTAGCATTCTCTCTCTCCTTTAGTACCTTCCCCCTTCCCACGAAGGCCCTGGCTCTTTTCTATCGTCATTCTAATCACCTTTTCTCTCCCCTACCCTCATGCCAGCCATGAGCAGCAAGGAAGACGGCACAGGCACTTCACATAGACTCCTCTCCTCTACTTCCTCACCCTATCCCTCGCATGGGTTGGGGTCAGAGCCTGGGTCACCTTCTTTGGATGAATGGAACGATTTCCTCGACGCGAACAGCCCTTCTGTCGACAATGACGCATTCACTCGCGATATACTCGACGATACATTAATGCAATCAAGCCCTGAACAGTCAGTACACCAAGAAGAGCTAGCCGGGTATGAAGACATGGGTCTAGATCTCTCAGCAGCAGCAGCGTCTCTTGGCCTCATGGACAACGGCCTCATCAATTCCATCTCCCTCGCCAATTCACAGTCAACCAACTTGGACGGCTCTGACAACGACGAGAATGGTACAAGCGATATGTTTGCAAGCCCTGCGCAACTACCTCCACCCCCTGCATCCCCATCGAGTAGACCTGGCCACAATAGTAACAAAGACCAGGAAGACCAATCCAGCTTACAGCCTACTGCTACGTCAACCCATTCCTCACGACCAAGCCGAAGCATCTTTAGCAGGAGCACGCTCCATGAGAACTTGCAGCCGGGAATGATGAGTACTGACCCGCGCAAACAGCCAAAGGGCCCTTCACTGGGCTTAGCGCTCGGAGGAGCGAGCTTCCGGCGGAAACCACTGTTTGAAGCCGATCCGGAAGATTTACCGGATCCTCCTGGCCGTGAATATCTCACTCGATCTCCTCAGGAAGATGAAAGTTCGACTGATGGCACAAGGAAATCCTCGAGAGTCAGTGATGAACATCCGGATCATCACAGAGATGGAAGTGTCGATGAAGATGGAGACTCAACGGTGCTACTTCAGCGACGTGAACTACCCCGTGGACTAGAGTAAGTCGTGTTCTGTTATGTGGGATAGCGTGTGTTGGCACTGTGTATGTGTGTTCTGGTCATTATCTGTTCGTATTAGGAATGCAATGTATCATTTCAATTAAAACTCAACGCTGCAACATTCCTCTTTTGCACACATATGAAAAAAAAATTAGTACACGGCACGATTTCAACTTCTTCAAAAACAGGAATCAACACGAGTCCAGGACAGGTTCATTTCTGAGTCGACTTGGTGTCACGCTTCCACCTACTGGAATGTTGAACAGCGCACTAGGATCGAGTCATCACCATTCGCCACGGTTAGGATTAGGCCCTATTGCTCCTGGACGTGCCGGCAATGGTCGTATTCCTGTAGCACCGTTACAAATGCCCAATCGATCTAATTCAGGAGGTGGTCCTGATTCGGGCAGTAGTAGTAGAAGTCGAGGAGGAGTAGCAGGAAGTAGTGGGCCGTCCAGTCGACGGGGCGCTGGCGCCACACGAAGCATGAGTCCGCTATTGCGTCAGTTCCAGCTCTTTGGGGGCCGTGGAAGCGAGGACAATGGTGGCAACAGTGGGGGTGGTAATAATAGCAGTGGTAAAGGGACATCGACATCAGTAACAGATCCACTGCGACAAGTAGAGGGCAGGTCTTCATCATCCGTGGATCTCGAACATGATGACGAACAATTTAGAACAGAGTCGCCCAGTCCTGTACAGCTAGGCGGATCAAATCCATACCACGATGATAACACCGACTGGATCAATGAAGGGACAGGATTCCGTGTTGCATATGATGACTTTACAACCATCGGTGAGTCCTCAAAAAAAAACAGCATGGAAAATTTCATCACCAACTCAAAGAGCTATTGAAATTAACAAACAGCTTGGCATGTTTCCGAAATTTCTGAATCAACATACAAATAGACTGGATACACGACTTTGCCCAGGAACGGCAGAGAATCAGGCGACTACACCAGATCCCTGGTATTGCTGGACAGATGGCTTTGATATATAATTGGGTGCAAGGGTGGGTGGTCGTACTTGCCGTCGGAATTGCAGCTGGTATTGTTGCCGGTGGATCCGACATCGCATCACAATGGCTCGGCGACATTAAAGAAGGATACTGCTCGACTGCATTCTACCTGAACCGGAATTTTTGCTGTTGGGGCCTTGATGGTAAGGGGCAATGTAGCTTTGCGGATTTGCCAACGACTCTATATGTGTTCAAAGGGATGACCCACAATACTGATGCTGAATGTCGTTAACTCTGATATTTTTCAACTACCTAAACTAATTTAGAAACTGACACTTGCGATGATTGGGTTCCATGGAACAAGGCGACATGGCTAGTAGCCTACATCTTTTACGTCCTTTTTGCACTCATGTTTGCGACAACGGCGGCATTTTTAGTCAAGACGTATGCACCATACGCCGAGGGTTCTGGAATCCCTGAAGTAAAAACGATTCTTGGAGGATTTGTGATCCGCAATTATCTAGGTTTGGAGACGCTGGTGATCAAGACAGTGACTTTGATTCTGTCTACGGCATCTGGTTTGAGCCTAGGTAAAGAAGGACCATTGGTGCATATTTCGTGTTGCATTGGCAACATCATCCCTAGAGTTTTCCCACGTTTCAAGAATAACGAGGCCAAAATGCGTGAGATCCTTTCAGCAGCGGCTTCAGCAGGCATTTCAGTCGCTTTTGGTGCACCTATTGGTGGCGTCGTGTTTAGTCTTGAGGAGCTATCGTATCACTTTTCGACAGACACCATGTGGCACAGTTTCTTCTGCGCCATGGCCGCAGCTGTCGCTCTCAAGGTACAATATCGAGGTTTTACTTGCCCATCATTTGTATGTGCTAGTTTCAGCCAAAAAAATAGTTTGGCGAAGATTAACAATTTTTTGATCTTTTTTTCAATGGCACTTAGCTAATGGACCCCTTCAGGACAGAAAAGCTTGTGGTTTTCCAGGTTGAATATGACCACAACTGGCATGGCTTTGAGATGATATTTTACATGCTTCTTGGCGTCCTCGGAGTAAGTTCTCAGTCTTTAAAGGCAGATGATCAAGTTTATTCTACAGAACGCTTGTAATCTTTTTCTCTGCGGACACTCACGCAATGTTGTCATTTTCTCAAATTTTCATTCACCATTCTTAGGGACTCTGGGGCGCATTCTTTATTCGAATGAATCTTAAGCTAGCTGCTTTCAGAAAAACATCCTGGCTCCGAGTGCTTCCTGTTTACGAGGTTTTCCTGATTACTCTTGCCACCGCTGTTGTAGGATATCTCAACATCTTTACTCGGTAAGCTTTCATGAGGAAAGGAAGAGGATCCCCGAAATTCACAATGGGTCTCGGTGTATTATGTGCATCTTCTGGTTTTCAGCGCCTCACCGCTTGCTTGTTTTATATTTATGCGTCGTAAATCAGCGTTCAGTCCCCAGAGCTCCTGGCAAGTTTGTTCCGTGAGTGCGATGGACCAGCAACCAACTATCATGGATTATGCGAGTATGTGTCTTTATTATCACGCGAAAATACCAGACAAGAATGCTCAGCTTCAATCAAGATTGATCGATTAACCCTTTCTGACATTTGAACATCATGATAGCGATGGTGGAGTAACGCTGCGGGTTTTCTCATTGCTCACAGCTAGTGGTATCAAGGGCGTTTTAACGATCGTAACGTTCGGTCTGGCGATTCCAGCTGGCATCTTTATGCCCTCGATGGTTATCGGAGCGCTGTTTGGGCGAGCGCTTGGGATTGTTGTGCAAGCATGGCAAGCGAATCACCAGGGATTTTGGTTATTTGCAGCATGTGCACCAGATGTACCATGCGTGACACCTGGATCGTATGCGATGGTAGGCGCGGCAGCGTTCATGGGCGGCGTGACACGGATGACAGTATCGCTAGTGATCATCATGTTCGAGCTGACAGGTGCACTGACGTATGTGCTGCCAATAATGATTGTGGTGATGACCAGCAAATGGGTTGGCGATGCCTTTGGAAAGGAAGGTATTTTTGACGGTATTATTTTGCTGTGTGGATACCCGTTCCTCGGTGATAAGGAAGAATACAAGTACAATACAATGGCATCGCAAGTTATGACGCCTGTCGAAGATCTTGTGGTCATTACAGCAACTGGAAATACACTGGATAGCCTTGGTATGTATGATGGATATCATTGGACTTTCGTTCTTGTTTCATTCTTCCTTGTTTATGTCTCTCATCGTCTGCTCTTTTATTTTCGCGGCTGTTTCTATTATAAATTCGTCGCCTATATCTAGACAATCTTCTCCGTGAGACGGACTACAAAGGCTACCCGGTAGTGAGCTCACTACGAGACATGATGCTGGTTGGCTATATTTCGCGGACAGAACTTAGATATGCGTTAGATGAAGCTCGAAAACGCAATCTGCCGGGATCAACCCCCGTTGGCAATGTAGTACCAATTCTCGAGTCAACACCGGCGTTCATTGAACTGCGTCTATGGATGGATCAGACACCGATCACGGTGTCGCATCGGTTCCCGATGGATCAGGTCATTGTGATATTCCGCAAACTCGGCGTCAGGTATGTGCTGTGCACACAGCATGGCCAGTTGCTAGGATTGATCACAAAGAAGGACGTCTTGCGTCACTTGGCCCTGATCGAACATCCGGACGAACAGGAGAGCGGCGCATTACTGCCGTAGAGCAGGTGATGGCTTTATTCATCTTATATCTCTCATCCCCTTTCACACTTCTCATTCTTCTCAAGTGAAGGGAATAAAGATATAAGAAAAAGTGTTTTTTTTTTGCTAGATACGACTACTATTGAATATGATGCCATGGTTGTAAATCAATGATAGAGAATCAACGATATTCACTTTTCGCTCGTAAGTACTACATCAAAAGCTCAAGTGCTATTATCACAGTCGTTATCATAGCCGTTCTTTCTTGTAGTTGTTCTTGTATACATGGCTTGTTGTTTGACCACTCTGACCACTTTTGGCAGAGCCTATGTGAAAAGCTAAACTTGAAGACTACACTGGAGATGGCGCGGCGCGGGGCCGTAAACCTTCACGGGTAGTTTGCACCAGACAAAAAAACGGATTGTTTTAGATCTATTAGACTATAGACACGTAAGGCATGAAACAAGGCTATAGCAACACTTGAGGAGGCATGGTGTTGGGTGCCTTATGCCCACCATACCCCTTCATATGTACTCTTACCAGCTGGTGCCCCATCCTCCATTATTAACGTCTCTTGGTCAAAACGGATCCTCCTTTTATGCATTTCTGCCACAAGGACGCCTTCCCCTCCTTTTTTGACATAAGAGAAGGGGGAAGGGGGGCTGAGAGCGAAGAGTGCTACTTATTGAAAAAATCCATTGCTGCCAGAACCTGCTTTTTATGTGATAAATTGCCTCACCAATAGGCAGTATAAAAGTCTCGACCACAGCGAGTGAGAAATCTTCATTCTCTTTGACGACAGGCTTCTTCTACACCCCAGCACTTCCGTAAGTGTAGCCTTTCAAACTTGACCTTTCTCAATCTGAAAACAAACACAAACTTACCTCAACCTACTTTTATCAATCAATTCACTTGCCCCGCTAAACTACCTCTCCAGGAAACAAAAAAATATGGCCTCCTCCTTCCGCGTATCTTTCTTTGTGGCCGTTATTGTAGCCCTGATGCTGGTGGTCCTCGCCGAGGCCGGTGGCAAGGACTGCTCCTGCTGGGATGTTAAACCGTCAACGTATCACTGTGGGGAGTGTACTCCTGCAGAAAAGAAGCGAGGATGTATCACTCATAACTCTGATATTTGCAAGTAACAATCGCAAAAGCCCTGCAAGACTAGCCCTTACACTCAATCGCTTAAAGGCCTATACAGGGACTAATTCACCAGATCCACTGATAATAGCCAATAAGTCAAAAAAAATGTACGACATTTCACAATGATATACTCAGCCAATAGGCTGCCCAAACTTCTTTGCAGCAAATGAATGGAAACCCATATTCAGGGAAGACTACATAAAAGGTTTGAAGAAAAATTAGAGCGGGACATTGTTGCGACATACAACTCAAATCCGGATCCCTCTTCATGTATTATATCGAATCACTCGACATTGAATACTACTTTTCTTTTTTCTCTTCATGAGACAAAGGCTGCATGGGTGGAACATCCACTTGCATATACATGGTTGAACAGAGTCGTATTCAGATCACTGTGGCGCCATGAATGTATATGGATCAAAACACATATGTGCCTTCTCATTATCAGTATGATGCGGGGATTTTCCACAAAACCCCCTCTCTCAAAGCTGCTACTCCCCATCTGCTTGAACAGTCAGAAGAACGTGTGAAATTGCCTAGAATGAACTTTTTCTTTACAAGAACACACAAATATAATTGTGGCTATATTAATTCGAGATGAGCAGAGCCAACATGAGGATAGACCCCGAGATAGTGCGTGAACGTGATCTCTTTTTTTTATTCTAGTTTGCATGAAATTATGTACAGTGATGAGTGGACAATGATGTTTGTTACAAAATGAGGAACTACAAAGAGTGGGTATAAACAAAAGTGATTTTTAACAGTGCTGTCTTCTGCTGCCAAGGCCATTGCTTTTTTACAGTCCCACGTTGGAAAGCGAGAAACCTGCAATTTCAAATCCATTACATGTCTTGATCAGTGCTGGATCGAGAGGAGAAGATCGGTCACTGGAAATAGAAGATCGTGGTGTCAATACAGATGATCGACCACTGGAGACTGAACCAACAGACGAAGGAGAGTTCAACTTGAGCTTGCGTGTAAACATCATGATGATGGATTGACTGACTTGAAAGGAGAGAGAAAGAGAGAGAGACTTGAAGTGGATGGATTAGACTTGGAAGAGTGATTGAAGCCTTGGTAAAGATGGTCTTGAGAGAGAGAGAGAGAGAGAGAGAGAGAGAGAGAGAGAGAGAGATTTATCACGTTTGTGTTGTCTGAGACGAAGTATGGTGGTGACAATGAGTTGAAGATGCAATGACTTGAAGATTGTTTAACCACACCTTTGAGGATACACCCTGTCCTT
>JAAAIY010000472.1:0-13875 GCA_016098105.1 Actinomortierella wolfii
GCGGACAGGTGCGCGCCGACGAATGAAACCCTCTTTTGAGGCCCATAAAAAAAAACGAGATGTAGGTGAGGAGGTCGAAGGAAATAAAAAAAACTGGCACGTGAGGAGGAATGTTGAAAAGAATGCATGCATTTAAACTCATTTCCCCCCCTTTTTTTTTCTGTCACTACATTTTGGTGATCCTTGTTAACCGCCATCCACCTCCACCCTTTTCAACCTTTTTCACTATGACCGCCACCATGGAGCTGGACACTTTCGCCTCCTTCCCGCTAACCTGGAAAGCCCGTGACTCTGAGGCTGCATCCAATCTGAGGCGCTCCACTCTTTCGAGAAAATAAAGTTACACACACTCTTCCTCTCCCAGGGTTCACACATGGCACTAACCCTGCATGCACATTTGACATCATTCTCGCGCCATTTCAGGGGGAGTGAATCAGCATCCTCCACATCTCACTTTCATATTCATGCACTCCATGTGTCTCGAGCTCCATTTCGAATTTTGGAGCTGCTTCTGACATTTCGAAAAGTGTCTTCCTTTACCTCCATCTTATTCTCGCCACAAAATATCCTTCTTCGCATCTTACCTCCTCATGTCCTCTCACAAGGTGCGAAAGACCGCTCGCTATATGTCTCCAGAGGCGATCTTCATCCGCCTCAAACACAAGCCACTTATCAGGAGTCGCAGCACCACGGATCAGTCCACTCCAGTAGGGCAGGCTCTCCTGTACACGACCACGATCAGGATCAACTCCTTTTCATTGATTTACCGCGATCTCCACCCGCACACCAAGCGTGGATGAGGAGGAAGTCACTAAAAAGAGTCTCCTAACCGGCTTCTCTTTCTTTTGGTAACCGAGTTGATACACGATTGACTCGGTTATTGATGTTGCCGTGACCTACCGACCAACCAACCCGTCGCCAGACTGAAGGTAAGTCACCTCAAGCCATCTCAATAGGAACCATCCTCAAGGATTTTGGTGTGATCATTCTTGTTGGCGGTGTTTTGAGACTGTATGATTTGTCGTCATACTTGACATGCAAACACTCCAAAGGTACCAATGGCTACTACCAGGTTGGTGATAGCAGTGTTCAACCTCGCACGCGGCCCAGGCCAGGAGATTCTCATCATTACCGTCGGCTGTCCTTGAATGAATGCCAAGAAATTTTAAGACTCGGAAGCGTTAAAAGATTGGAGGGTGGGAATGACCTGGGGCGTCGCTTATACTGGATAGAAGGCTATGCCACAACGTGCCCCCATTTGCAAAATATCTTAGCGAAGGAGAGAACAATCTGATTGAAGTATATCGACCGATAAAACGGACTATACTGGTCATGTCAAAGGTGACCAATTTATAGCGAGACATGTGTTTGTGCTGCTTCCAACGAAATAAATGAGGCGTCCAGCGAGGATTCCAGCTTCTAGGAGATCACCATCGAATCAGCTGTGTGTGGAGGAAGGAAGTCAAACTTCGCGTTTTGGACTGCAGATGAAAACGTAGTGTGCCAGATTTTCTTCAAGAGCGGTGTCACAAACTAAACAGGCTTTGGATCCCTTCGTTTGAGCTAGTAGGTGAAGCGGAATTAGGTGTGGGGAAGCAAATGTTTTAGGTATCTCTTCCATTTGTTGTGCACTTGCACGGGAAAATTGACTTTCTAGAACTTGGATCATGAGTTAGGTATGCCATTCGCTTTGTCGGTATGGTAGACCAGTGATACAAATCAACAAACGTTTTGGGGTAGCAAGAGAGAATCGGGCTGTTGGTAATTCATAGTTCAAACATGTTGAGATGTTGATGCCTCGTAGAATCCGACGTAATGACACTTCAAAAGGGAGTAGGAGAGGGCGTTATGTGCTGTCATGTCAATGTTGTTGTTCCAGTGCCTGGAGGCCAGATTTGGCCAAATGGAAGTGTGAGGAAATGGGTCGTCTGATAGGAGGGTGAGTATTATGGTGTAGTAGTCATGCTTGCTATGGTGAGCAGTCGTTCAAGAGTTGGATTAGTTTTATTCAGGACCACATGTCAAACATATCAAGACGAAAAGGTACCAGCTCATAACGTCCCTTGTTGTCATTGCTGCTTGTAGTGTGCGCAATTTAAGTCTTTTGGCTTACTCTTTTATACTCTGGACTAGGTATCCAGAATTATATTTCTTCATGAAGCCTCAAGGAGGATTAGAGATAAATAACGGTATTTGGATTTGTATTAACACCTGTTGCCGAGAGTGTTGAGGCCCACCAAATGTCAACTCGCGACATTGCTCAAACAGTTGTTGCTGACTCTCATGTAATTACAAAAAAGAACATTCATCATCACTACTGCTATATCATTAAGGATAATATTCACGTCCCTTTTCCAGCCTTTCCTCTTCCAAGAAAGATAAAGACAAGAAGAATGAACGAACCGAACGACTGGTGCGTTGACAAGCAAGCACTTATCTCAGAAAACAACCTTCCTTTCCATCGTTTGTCCTGTATAAACCAAATCAATTGTCGTACCTGTAGTCAAGTCGACAGACGAGTGATAAATATAGGAGAAACTTTCATGAATCACTACGGAGCTGGTAATTATCTTTCCAACGACAATCCCCTGTTCGCCTTGTGGAGAATAGCGAACTTAACAGCACATGAGTTAGTCGGCTGCTTGAGATTTTGGTGCCGCCCTCGAGCAGCCAGCGCTCTAGTATCTGACAAAAATGGAAAAGCCTATGGACACAAATAAACTGTAACTGAGAAAATTGGGCATTGAACACCAGCACGACTTTTGCGAAAATGATGGGTGTTTTCTCTGTTTTGGCGCGAATCCTATACATACTCATCCTGTCACCTTGTTTAGCCTCCCTTTTTTAAAGCCACTCTTACCCGCTTCTCTACTCGTTTCCACGCATTGTTTGAACCCCTATTGAGTCGAGCATGAGTACAATAGGTGTGATGGCGTGCTAATCTAACCAAAATTGACCAGGGTGGCTTCTTCGTTTTCGCAAATCCAACCGAGTTAACCAAACGTTAGCTAGGTTTGTATATCTAACATGATATGTGGCACTAATCTAGCCTTTTGACTCAATGGCTGCAGTTACAGCCGCCAAGTTTGTGATTCTCGTCAGATACTCAAGAATGGGAAAGTACGTACAGCAAAAGAGCTACACAGAAGCCAAAAACATACTCTACCCTGCAGCAGCAATAGGATGGTACAACATACTACGGAAGTGAAGGTGCAATGTAACAACTCTAATTTATGCATGCAAAAGTTTGGTGTTACAACCATCCACTTTCTTGCTTTGTTTTTCTCTTGAGATAGTGATTTACCACTCAACTTTTGCCATCACACAACCTACAGCCCACATTTTGGTACTACTATCTAGGGCTCTAGCGGTAGCCAAGGGTCCTGCAACAGCAGGCTCTTCCTTCCTTTGCTGCAGTCTTCTGTGCTCATTTTATGGTGCTTAAACTCTAGACTATTCAGCTACTCGAAGGATGGCGTTCTCACGCCTTAATATTTGGAATACGCCATCGTACCAGATTCAATGTAGGACGGGTGTACTACTTGGTGGTAGGATTTCTGTAGTTTTTCCTGCAGGTCAATGATATATTACCGTCCATGCAAAGCTGGTCTAACACTGTTTCTACTTTGGCAGCCCAGACCTCTCCATAGACCTCTCAGCCGATACGTACCACTAAAATTCCCATGAACACCTCGTTTCTAAGGTCATCATATTTACATTGGAGCAAAAGATTGAGACTTGCAATGATTTCTGGTTCGTGAAATGAATTGTACCAATTCCTCCAAGATAGAGCTTTCTCATTAGATGGAGTCTGTGTTCTAGACCATAATATGATCCTGGACTCAAGAAGGCCAAGGATTCAAAACGAGTAGGATCCTGGTGCCTATAAAAGACGGCCATTGCAGCCCACACTCATCTTCATTCAGCAATTACATCCACTCCTAGCTATCGCACAAGTCCGCACACACTTATATACATTCCTCAAGCAACATGGTGATTACCATTAGAAAAGCGCTCATCCTAACAGCAGTTGCTGCTACAAGTGCGTATGCAGCCGCCATCCCACGCTCCAGCCTTGATAACACCAAGGCGGATCCTTGCGCTCTCCTTGCTTCTCTGGACCTGGCCAATGTCAAGCTCAACCACGTTGCTGATTGCTATCATGCCATTCCATACGACAAGCAGCGCGATGGTAACTTCCTTGCCAACTTGTCGATTCTCTACGACAACTTTTATGTCTACAAGGACCTGGCCCTCTCTACCCCCGGAGCGCCTTTCGATATTCCTTCGGTCGATATCCTCACAGACTTCAAAGAGATTGCCACGCGTGAATACAAAAACGGGTATGACTTCCACAACGATTTGCGCCTCGCCGTCTCCCGTCTTCATGATGCTCATACGAGCTATTATGGTAAGTAAGCTTTCTTATGACACACTCACTTCCCACTTTGGTTCAAGCAACTCCATGTTGTCTCGTGTCTTAACCGTTCTATCCTTTTGCACCACACACCTTCTTCCTTGATAGTCCGATGCTACCGCGCGTATTATTTCACCCAGCCAATCGCTCTCTATGCTCCTGTTATTGATGGCAAACAATCCATTCGTGTGTTTGCGGACGAAACGAACCAGAATCTTCGAGACTGTGAGGTGGTCTCGATAGATGATGAAGAGCCTTTCAAGTATCTCCAAACCTGGGCTGACAAACACACCGCTTTTTCAAAGGACCCTGGCGTTCGCTTGAACACTGCTCTGGCGTCCATGAAATTCGATGCTGATACAAAGTCATTCAGGCCTGACCTCGGCATGTTTCATTCTCGGGACTTCCTTCCAGACAAGCCCAGTGTCAAATATGAGCTCTCTTGCCCTCAGTCACAGGGTGGCCGGCCTCGAGTGGTCAACCTTGACGCGACTTTCAAGGTCCACACGGCTTTTAAAGACAAGAGATTCTACGATACTGCTTCGTTCCTGAATTTCTGTACCGAGTCTTCAAATGGTCAGGACGCTACAGCGCAGAAAGATGTCAAAGCCGAGTCAATCCGGTTTCGCTTGCCGCATATTGAGCAGCAACAGAATCGCGTCCGAATCGCTCGTCGAGCTGATCCTACGCCTCCACCGTCCTTTCAGCATGCCGATCTTATCTATGGTACCGAGAAGTACGCCTTGTATCAGCTGAAAGGAGATCCTTCGGTCGGTATCGTTCATATTTCGACGATGATGGTTGCGAATAATGAACTCAATGACTTTGTCAAGGGCTTGTACACTTTGGCTTCCAAGAATGTGACCCGCATCATCCTTGACCTGACCAGCAACGGCGGAGGTTATGGCGATTTCTCCAATCAACTCGTTGCACTCTTCTTCAAGACGCCTTCAGATATTCAGGGCACTCATGTAGGCGATCTACCCAATTCAGCCGCTGTCGCCAAACTCGGTATAGCTGATTTTGCGAACAAGAGGGTGACAACGTTCTATGATCCAGAGGGTTTTGTCAATGTAGAAGGAGCACCGGTTACGGACTCCATTTTCCGGAACCCCGTCCAGTACACACGTGGTGGTCGCACATCGAAGTACACGCCTCCAATCCGAGTCCCGTGGCGGAACATAGCCAGAAACGCTCGGTTCCCATGGTCCGACGATACATCCAAGATTAAAATCCTGACAGACGGCAAATGTGGTTCGGCATGTGGCATGTCGACCGATCAATTTGTGACAAAGCATGGCGTCGACGTCTATGTTGTTGGTGGCTACAGTGGGCGCACAATGTCGATGTTCTCCTTTACTGGCGCCTCGGGCGCCGAATGGGAAAGGATCTATGGGTTCCATTTAGATTTGAGCATCTCGGCGCCGATGGGGGCTCCAGCCTATGCTGGCTATATCTCCGTCCCTTGGATTGAATTGTACTCCCAGAGCGACTCCATTCCCCTCGACTATAACAACGAGCGATACCCTGCCAAGTACCACCTGGACTACACTCCTGACAACGCTCGCCATCAAGACAGCCTCTGGAAGGAAGTCGCCAATGCTGCTTGGGGAAGATAAGGAAACTATCTCTATTTTAAAGCTTATAGTTAGCCACTTATCTAAACGCCAGCTGTAGGATGCCGCATGGAGTATTGAATAGGAATCAGGATGTCGTCTTTCTTTATGATATCACACGTAAATAGGTACTGTGATTAAAATATATGGAACATTGTCGATATAAGAACATCCTGCAGGTTAAATAGTGCAATCATCAATTATTTCAGGTCCATTTGGCCTCAGCTTGCATGAATTTTTGTACTTCATATAAAATTTGTTCCACTGCTAAGTTGGTCTTCCGTTTGAGGTTTACCGAAAATATCAAAACATGGACTTCATGTGGAACCACCAGAGAAGGTTGGCGCCTCCATAGACAATTGATATAGGAAAATGATGGTATCTTCACATCGAAGCAGATACTGATTACAGCTTTCAGCCGTTCTTGCTACATGTTAATCATCAATGTCTGCCTCTCATCCACACATATGCACCAACGGACGACGCGTGGGGAACAGACTCACGAAGGTGTCGTCACTTTCTACCGTTTCCCTGCTACCTGTTGTTCGAGTAAGTCGAGAAGCAGTAAGTAGTTGCATCGACACAATATCGCAAAGAAACTTCCAGTGTTGGCTGGTAAAATTTCAAAGTCATGTTCACCTCCACAAACTTTGCCTTTTCCACAGAACGAATCAGGTCAACACCATCCCTGAGCAAATAGCTAAATAGATGAGAAGCGTCGCCTCTTCTAGCCCCATTTGCAATACATGTAAACATTTCGTAAAAGACGATTCTCCACGAAAATATAGTTTGTTACACAGCCACTTTCGACACCCAGCGGTCTACAGATCTACAACAAAAAGGCCAAAATTGATAGTGCATTCGTACACACATTAGCTAGTTACATTCGTCGAAAAATATGTAGCACAATGGAGCTTCCATAATGGCGTTTTTTAGTGTAATATTTACTGGCACTGTACAGGTTTTCGTCCGCCGACTAGACAAATACCATCCTAAGGATTAAATACATCATCCACTGAATTTATTTTCCACAGCTTGCCAAAGGGGCTGGGCCTCCAAACCTATATTACTCTCATTACCACAGACTAAGAATACAGATCTCCACACATGCTTGTTGGAAGGAAACAAAAAAAACATACTTCCATAGTTTCGAGACGAGGTGGGTAACTGTGACAAAACGTGGTAATAAGGCAACTTCGACCAAACGGTATCTCTAATGGAAGTGCGGTGTATGGATGCTTAACAGTCTTCCCAACGGCAAAGCTTAGGGTTACTTTTTTCTTGGAAAAAAAATAAAGCTAAAAATAAAAAAAAACACCAATGCTTTCACACATTCACACTCCTCGCCTTTTCTTTTGAGCTTCGACTTCCTCCACGTGTTGTTACTTCTTGTTCGGTATACACTCTTTAGAAAACTATGCAAGACTATGAAATTTCCTCTCCGTTCACTACCTAAAGAGGCGCGAAGGAAAGAGTTCAGTGATGAACCATCAATTGCGTGTAGATGCATGCATGAAGAGCGATCTATGATAATACATAAAATAAACAGAATTAGCATTAAAAGAATGGATCATTGGGCGAAAAGAGTAACTCGTACAAATTATACACCCGTTTTTTTTCAAAGTCGTACGTTTTCGACGAATTGAACTTGGAAAGGTAAGCGTCTTCCATGGCCGATTGTGTAATCGATGAATCTATGGAAGAGGAGAGTATGATAGCATACATTAATAACCCCCTGAATAATGAAGGCTTTATCGAAATGAATCATTTCGAAATCTCATGGGTCGTTTCTGTTTACTCACCAGACAAATCACTAAACGATGATCCAACAGAATTATACGTATTTGATCTTTGAGGTTGTTGAGGATTATCATGATGTGTTGGACTTGACCCTGCAGTAAAGAGAAAAATATATAGCCTTGAGAATATGAACAAAAGCGTTGTTCCTGCCTTTCATTTTCTCAATCTCTCTCCTTACCTTGACTGCTCTCGGTGGATAAGCTTTGTTGCTGACGTGGAAGATAGTGTTGTTGATAGTGATGAAGTGGATGGTGCCGAGATCCACGCCTCCGTAACCGATCAGAACCAGGTGCTGACTCTCCGGGTATGCCACGTTGGTTACCGCTGCCATTGCTGTCATCATCACCATCATCATCTATAGCATCGTCATCCGCCGAAAGCTCCTCCAATGTTCGTGTGCCAAGGTTTGCCAGCTCATCATCAAGTTGAAACGGCATTCGCTCATAATTGTGAAATGCTGACATATGATGACCCGATACTCCACCACCGCCGACTCTCCTTGTCTGTATATTTAAAGGTGACTCTGCTTGCAGAGATAGTGGTGGCGCTGGTGCAAACGCCGAAGGGTATTGCGGTCGAGGCGAGGGTTTGGATGCCCCTCCTTCTCCTCCCAAATGAACGCTGCCACTTCCTCCTTGGGGCAAAAAAGCAAGAACCTCGTCCAAATGGAGTTGCTTGATCTGCTGGCTAAGTAGCCGCTCGTTTTCTGTCTCACCATCAGGGCTTGATGTACCTCCCTCTTCATCCACCTCGCTCTCCTCATCTCCTTCTGTGTCGCCCATGTTACCACGGTCGCCTCCTCGCCGTTTCTCTGGTGGATCAACTTCGCCACCGGACCGATCTCTATGAGGTGATCGTGCGTCGCTAGTAGATAGACCAGCTCCTGTTAGGCCGAGACCCATTCGTGTTTCCTCGGGTGACGACGTGTGGGATCCTGAGATGGACCGCTGCATGTCGTACCTCTGGTGGTGCAACGGCAGAGGAGCAGTCGCACCAGTACGATGTGCATGATGGTTTTGCTGATCCCACAGTGCACGTTCCAGCAGACCATCGATCCCTTTCGGTAGTGAGTCGTTAGAAGATAGCTGGTTGAAGAATGAGGTTTCTTCAAAAATCTGTGATGTACTATTGCTTTGTGAGAAAGGCGTAGAGGCCATCGAAGACGAGCGATCGGAATGGTCAATAGTGGCATTCATTGACGATCGCCCTTGGTGTTGTTGCTGAAGATAGTGCTGCTGGTGATGAGAATGAGGGTTATTCAAGTAAGAGGACTGCTGATGGTGATGTTGCCGACCGGATGGAGAAGCCGAGCTACTGGACTCTGGTGAAAAGGATGCGGAGCCGGTGGTAATTGTTGTCTTGTCCCTGTCGGTAGTACTCTCTACATTAGTGGCCCCTTCATTTTGAGAAGATGGCTGCAAAATTTGCGATGCAAAGAGCGTGGCCTTGTTGAATGGATGCACCGGCTCCTTGCAAACCATGGAAGTTCCGTGAGGTTCTCCATCGGGCTGTCGCGTTTGCTGATGTCCAGAAGGTGGGGAACGCACTCGTCTTGATATCGAATGATGCGACTGGTGCTGATCTCCATGGCGTTGTTGACCTTGATTGGCAGGCCCTTGTGCGAGAGAGTGGGGCAGTTGTGGGAACACAGACGAGTCAGATAGATGCAAGGAGTTTTCTGGTATTGGCGGTGACCGTACATGGGTACCGCGGGTCGATTTCGGTAGATTCTCGGAGACGGTATGCTGTTGCTGTTGATATTGATGTTGCTGCTGCTGCTGTGCTATCACGGCACCAGGCAAGTTGGAATTCTTGATGACGGGAGAAGGTGCCACAGATGAGCTGCTAACAGGGTTGGCCTGAGGACGAATTGTTGATGCTGACGAGGAGATGGATGGTGGTCGTGCAGAGATCATCGATCCTGAGGGGTTAAAGGTTGCCACACTTCCTCCTAATATCGGACTTTTACTGGCTACTAGAAACGTCGAGAACATACAGCAGTTTGTTAGAACGAGCTATAAAGAGAGTTGACCTAATGTAATCTATCACACGAGAATCAATGGTCATTCGTCTTCTACCTTGAGTCTCCTTGTCTAAGTGGCTGGGTCGATTCTTGCTCGAAGGCCGTGATAGTGCTGGACGCGAGTCTTCTTGGCTTGACGGTACATGTTGCTGTTGTTGTTGTAGTTGTTGTTGTTGCTGCTGCTGGAGCAACTGCTGTTGATGCTGTTCATCCAACCGATGCAAATCCTGTAGTCGTATCTGGTACAGATAGGCTGCGTGACGAATCAAAAAGGCGACAGGAACATTATTGAGCTGGCGAGATACCGCGTGCCCTGCAGAACGAGGAGAAATAGCAATAGGTGTATTAACATATGATACACACATTTCACACAATGTGTATAGTTGATGCCACAACTCATAGGCTTACAATCCACGGCAGAGGGGGGCACTTGGCCAAGCAGGCGCCACAGGGTCTGCTCCATGTCTGCATTCCAGAAAACCTATGTTGCATACATGTAATGGTGTAAGTTGAGGCTCATTGGACTTTGTGTTCCTCGTCATTGTTCAGTAAGGTGTAGCTAAAAACTACCTCATGGTCTGCAAAAGACTCGGGCCGTTTGAAGGGCAAGTGCACGATAACGTGGAATTCCTGGTCAAGCGTGCGCTCATTCTGGTGCTGCTGAGTGAGCCTGGATGTCTTTGTTCTCGTGTCCATGCTGACTTGGGAGAGAATGCCACAAATGAATGAAATGCCTTCTTAGGAACAGCCTTTTCCCCTCCTTTTTTTTTTCTCTTGTCTCACAAGATACGCTTGAACCAGTGACTGGAACGAGCACAGTCGTGATCACGATTTCGCGACTGCTCTCTGCAAGGACCGCGTATCGTGCTGTACAGGCTCGATAGATCGCGTTCTGATATTTTGTAGCATTGCATGCAAAGTATATAGGGTTTTGAATGTACTGTGGAGGACGAGTGGAGCATCAAGAACAAGTACTCAGTTTCAACGTTTAATAGGTTAATATCTTTCCGCATATAGAATTATCCTTGAAATAGTCAACACCTGACCGCGCGAGATGCCCAATTTCATGGAGATGCATAGTAGGCTGGATTAAATCTTGCGTTTATTCAAACGGTGACATGTAAGGAGAGGAAGACAGATGGAGTAATCTGGTAGGTATGTTAGCATTAGTGCTTTGTGCGACGCTCCGCACACGATTCTCGTCCTTGCGACTACCTCACGAATTGAAGAGGACTACGATATGCAGAAAGTTGTCAGGATACGACATGTTTTGTGACGCCCAGATAGCGCTGGTATCGAGACTTGGTGTCACGCCATGAATCATGGCGGTCGCTGGAGGTGGTGTTGATGGATCCTGATCAAGCGGAAACAGATCTGGTAGTGCCACATTCAGTACTTGCCGCAGTGTCCGTGGTTGATCTATGAAGGAAATAGACGAATGGATCCGAAATGAAGAAAGTTCAGCGCATTACAAAACTAAAAAAAAAGGAATAGGTAGAGAAAACAAAAGCTTCGCCTACCATTCTCATCGACAGGTGAAACGGGTTCTTGTATGACGGGACAATTTTCAGGGAGATAGATACGCATAGGGAGGTGACGTGGTGGAATTCCGTCATTCATTACGAGTCTCTTATTCATCTCCCAGAAGCGATCATAGTTGTCTATACAATAGTAAATATCGATTTGAAGAACGAGTGCATGTCAGTATTAGGCCCCACAAATGCTTCTTGTTTTTTATACAAGCTTTAAGAGCCATAGAAAACGCGTACTTGACCAAAGTCCATCCCAGAGCTGAGTTTGATCCGCTTTTGACATGTTCATCACTTTCTTTGTTGATCCATTCCTCAAGAAGTCGGCCTGTTCATAACGAAAAAAAACAAAGCATAAGGATAAGACTGCACACTTTTCGAATATCTGACAGTCCAAACAACGATCGATCCAAAGTATTCAAGTGTCGAATATACCTCTTTGATCATGGACATGAAGTAGTCCTGGCAAATATCCACCGCCTGGCTTTTAATCAGCTTGTCTGCAGGGAAGTTTTGAAAGTGAACAGTTACTTTCCATGGTAGTAGTGTTTCCCGTGCACCGGGTTTGTTATATGACGCCTGTATTCCATGCAAGTCGTATAAAAGTCCAATGGGATAGTGCCTACAGAAAGAGCAAGTTCAAGTTGAAGAGGTGAGAAGGTAATGCGGAAAAGAAAAGACGAAGTATATCTCAAACATTGGGCTTCTTTCTATCTTCTTTCTTCCATCACTTACCATTTGAGCGGCGTGCCTTCATAGTCATACCACACTTCCGCATCGTCACCGATGAAATGTAATGACATATCTACAAAGTGCTTCCGGACTTGACTTGTCAATAAAGAGAAGTATGAGCAGCGTGGTGCTTCCACCTAGTTTTCATGAGCAAATGGCGTTGCAGCATTCGACATTAGCCCTTCCTCCATCTCCTGCCACCACTAGTTACTTGCTCATGAACAACTAGACTGCCAGACATGGGAAGACATGTACGGGGTGATGTCCTTACAAAGAATGACTCTACTGCTGCTGAGCCTAGAGCATTGGCTTCGGCCTTGTCCCAGGTGAATTGAATGGGTATTGACCCATCCCAGATGGCTCGAGTGATGGCTGTTGTGTGCATTGCTGGAGAAGAGAAAGGAGCGAGTCGACCTTTGTTCTTATACATGGGCCAAGCTTAACACTAATAAGGAGACGCCGTCACATGACCCGCCGATTCCTGCCCCACAGCCCATCCAAAGCTTTCTGCCCGTCGACTGTGGAGTCGATCTACCAGCCTAAGCAAATCGTCTACATGCGCCGACTATCGGATCTATCGATTTTCTCACTTGCTGTGGTCGACTATCACCATCTTGACGTAGTGACAGTACCATGGAAAGGGCTCTTCTCACATAATCTTTTCACGTTCGGATTTGGTAATAATACCTTCCTTGCATTCCCGCGTCGCCATTTTTTTTTTTCGCAGCTGGTCGGCTTCATATCAGGGCTGTGGCGGCTATTTAGTTTCCATTGAAGAATGATTGTATATTTCGGTCTAAGGAGAGAAACCAGTGTTACTCTCAAAGGAGTCCATGCAGTATCACATACATTAGCCTAGTTGCTGCTCCGTCACAAAGTGGTGTGTAGTACGCAGGCTATCGGCAGAAAATAAAGTAAATCAAAAGCTGATGCCTCTGGATTCTTTTCAGCTATAGAGTTCCACCGTCTGGAGCTTCATGCCGACTGAACTCAGATATCTCCTTTTCCAGCTGAAGGGGAATCGAATGCGCGATATGCAGTTTTATTTTTTTTCGTTGGGACCACCCATTTCAAGCTTGGTGATTTATTTTCAACGTTAAAAGTAAAACAGCCGTTTATCTTTTTCAGAGAAGAGATCCGGAACTTCTCCCAAAAGAGCCCCGCAAAGTATGTGTAGACGCAGCTACCGCTGCGCCGTAAAGGAATGGTACTCACTAATTTGGCAAGTTGTGGAAAAGAAAATTATATGGACACTTTTTCCCCATCACTGTGATATGTCTTCTATCACAAAGTCTATTCAAATGCTTCTTATTAGCTGCTGAAGTGTTGTCCTGCCATTCACCTAGGCAAAGGCCGTCGTTATGTATTGTCTCACGGTGTCTATACGTAAACTTGGCAAGGGACCACTGATATACCCAAATGATAGAACCAGGGGATGCTTTTGTAACGTGGAATGCTCCCGTGCTTTGTCATGACTGCGTTACTTTTTGAGTATTCCCACTCGTCATGGATTGTACATCGTGTCTGCTAGATAAGCTTTCGTGCTGTGCTCTTGATATGAGTAGAAGCGATGCGCAATCTCGGTGGGTGCCCACTTGGGTAGGTCAAACAATAACCCTTGCAGGGTAGCTAATCGCTTTTTTTTTATATGATGGGCAGCTAATCGCGTCTCCCACTTATCCAGAAGGGACTCTTTTTTTTAAATTAGTTTATTAGGACAAGATTGCACAATTAGGACTAGTAGGCCAGCTGCACTAT
>JAAAIY010000473.1:0-13822 GCA_016098105.1 Actinomortierella wolfii
TGAACATCGTTCATGAAGATCTTGCAGTAGCGCTGAACAGGCTCAAAGGGAGTAGTGTTGAGGACGTTGGGATCGTCCAGGTTGGGACCGTTAGGCGAAATAAACTTGGGGCAGGCAAACATGAAGAGATCCTCAAAGACAGGCAGGGCTTCCTCAGGACGGGCCATCTTGTTGGACTGTTCAGCGTACTTCTCACGAAGCTGGCTGTGAATGTTCTCATCCAGACGGGTTGGGCACAGGGTCACGCACATGGCCAACAGGGCATACATCTGGTCGCCCTTCTTGTTGATCTGGTCATGCTGGTACGAGCGAGTATGGTATTGCTTCGTGCGGTTGATGAACACGAGAATGTGTGAGAAGGCCTTGATGGCATCGGCGTAACGGCGCATCATCATGTAGGCGAATCCGACATAGTAGTAGGTCGTCACGTGGCAAGCGGTCACTCGAGCAAACAGAGCCTGCTTCTTGTTGAGCTCAATGTTGTCCATCATCTTAAGCGCCAGCGTGAAATCACCCAACAGACAGTGCACGCGCAGCAGACCAACAATCGAGAAGTAGCCCAACATCTTGTACAGGGGTCGCGAACCATATTCACCAGCAGCCTCGAGCAAATCACCACCATTCTTGGAGACCAACAGCTGCTCAGTAATGCGCGACTTTTGGATCAACGAGTACAAAACGTTAAGAACTGAGTAGCACGACCAGATCTGGGGGTTGTCGCGCAGAAGTGCCAGCTCCTCCTCGCTCTTGTTCTTGATGCGGTTGCGGAAGTTGCAGAACGACTGGAACTGGTAGATGAACTCATCAATGATATCCCACAGCCACTGGTTGGGGAGCTCCAATGCGACAGGTCCATCCGAGTCTATTTACATGATAACAAAAAATAGGGATGTGGCCACAAATTATTAGAATCTTATTCCTCGCATCCCTGCCTGTTCCTTCTGATTACCCAGTTCGCTTGTATGGTATCATGTACTGCGTGGTTCCCGATGTGTGTATCCTCGAGATGGGTCACATACTCAAAATGTAGTTGAAGAGATCGCAGTAGTTCTCGTACGAGTGGAAGCGATGCTCGATGGTAGGCTGCAGGCGAGAGTAGATGTGGCGGTAGTACAGCTCACGGTACAGGGTCAAGAAGACCTGGTCTAAATATTAAAAACGAAATAGCAGTACAAAGGTGATGAATAATTAGGCTAAATATCCAGAGATGAAAGATAGACTCATGTTGTATGTCCAAGGAGCAGCATATTACCATCGTTGACCAGGGGAGAGATGGCCTCGGGCTCGGGCCACGACTCCTTGGCATAAAACTTCTCAGTCAACTTGTTGAACGTGTGCTCGTAGATCGAGTGCAGCTCGTACACGTTGTTCTCCAGAATGTTGCGGTGGAAGAACAAAATGAAGTTCTTGACCACCTCAGGGATCTGCACCTCCTGGTACTGCTGAGAGGACTGGTCTGTTAAGGAACAAATGTATTCCAAACAATAAGCAAGGAAAATGGCAGAGTTAGCAAAGATGTAGGCATGTATTGGGTAGCCAATGATAGAATATCAAATAGCCAGGGGTACGCGACGATATTTCCACGATATTTTTTTTCGCCTTTCCAAGCTATTCGAGCCAATTTTCCAGGTTGAATAGTCGACATGAATACTGAAGTATTGAATAATAGTGGAGTAGGATAATTCCCATGGTGTAGTGCTGTGTTCCTGAGGGTGGTGTAGTGAATCAGCGTAGAGTGAAGAAGGTATTGAGATCAGATCTAGACTGATTTTCAAAGTGCAGGTGCATTACCAGCAGACAAGAGTTCCTCATCAAGGCCATCATCCTGGACGGGGTAGGCGCTAACGACCAAATCGACCTCAGAGGCGACGTTCTCGTCTTCGAATTCCTGATACGACGACATTGTATGAGGAGCAAGGCAGGAGAGTGAATGCCAATGCGTCTCGCAGTCGTTGATTGTATTTTACGCATTTGGAAACCTTCAACTGTCAGAAAAAAAATTTCGGTGAGGTAGACTGATTCCAACTTAAATCCCGACAAGTCTGGAAATAAGACGCCACCAACCTTTCCTATAGACATGTTTCCTTGCTGCTTTTAACATGTCAAGCTCTGAACATCGAGGAATTCAGTAATGTCGTCGAAGATGGTACCGAGGGCGCCGTCAATTATCACTGGAATACCGCATGAGCCACTGATTAGAGTATCTGAATTCATCGACACATATGGCCAGCATGTGGGTGGCAGCGAGAGGAAGTTAGGCGACATTACCACCACTTTTCCTCCGCCTACTTTTTTCCAAGACAAGACGCGATTAGATGCAACCGCCGCTCGGTGCGACATTCTGGATGAAATTGAAGTATCGAACACGCCCTTTAGTGATCCAACTCTATTCGGATTACTCAAGGAATGGCATGATTTCCTTGTAACCAAGGCTCATCCGCACCATGAGCGAGAAGAAGCAGCTCGTAAAGCCAAAGGAGTTCGCCCAACTTGGAAATCTGTTCACGGCCGTCCTGGCGAAGGAACTGACATTGGTGGTAGCGGAAGTCACGCCATTGGTGATGGCTCGAGAGAGGATGAAGAGGTGGAAGAAAGCGCTGAGGAGGAGGAAGGAATCAACGAAAACCATACAAGAGAGGGCTACGCTCGACGTGCGCATGAGAGGCGTCCAGTGGCGACACGTATATTTCTCAAAACGGCAAACATGATGGCAGATGCAACTAGTGATCAGGCGGTCGAAACTAGTACTTCGAAAAGTCAACGATTCACCAGCGACTCTCATTCTGCACCAGCTTCTGAATCCGCAGCGTCAGCAACAGCATTTTCTCGTAGTGGCCAGAAATCCTCGCGCATGCCTCGACGTGACTCTCCTACTTCAGCAGGAACTACTGAATCTAGTTTCAGTACATCAGCACAGCGGCAGCCGAGGATACCACCAGTATCCAACATCAGTATCATACAAGAACAAAATATGCAGCGGTTACAGGACTATCTCACACCAGCGCAGGGAGAAGACGCCGAGGACACGTCCGCCTTTCTTAAGACAGCGATTGAAGTCAACATTGAGAAACTCATGAAGGGCATTGCCTCGAGTCCTCTTGCGAGTCTGAACGTCGATCAACGATTTGAAGTGCCAACGTCTGAGCGACCGCCGATCAATTTCCGCAACATCTCTCTCCCAGCAGTACGTTCTCCACCATACAGAGCTATCACGGATCCAAATGAAGTAGTAGTAACAGTCGCAATCCAAAGCAACACCCACCCATCAAGGAGGATGCAAGAGGTCAAACTTTTAGGGTCAAACACTTTACTGGATCTCCGCAATGCTTTCATGTGTCCTAGTGATTTCACGCTTCAGGGACATGACGAGCCTCCTGAGGGTCACCCGCAACAGAATACAGCGACTCGCAAGGCGAGCAGTTCCATGTTTTGTATTGAGAGCTGCTTCTATATCGATAACCCGTACCTCCATGCCAAGGCTGACAAGAAGCGCGCAATAGTCGAACAGGAACAGGACCGCCAGATACGGCTCAAGCATCAAACACTTATGAGGCGAAGAGAGGCTGAGCGCAAGCAACGTGAAGCACGGAATAATGACCACGCTAGTAGCAGTCAGAATAACAGCAATATGCTATTGGATACTGATGTGTTGGAACTAGAACGTGAGTTGGACAATGTGCCACCCACTGTGTTTTTGCCAATGGAAAAGATGGAAATTGAAAATGAAGAAGAGTTGAAGAGCATATCAGAGGATTACAGCACGTAAGTTTTACCTTGTGGCATATTTTGAAATATATTTTAAGGAATGTTAGACCTCGGTTTCGTACATGCTTCATACAACCTCCTTGAAATAGCTACTCACAGTAGACCTTCGACGTCTACCCTCTTTTTCTCCAGTCCAATTGTTGAATGGGCCAGCAAGGATCGGAGTATACTACCTCTTGGAGCTGTTGCAAGGAAGGGTACGATGGCAGAGACCACCTTCAAGAGCCTCGATATTCGGCTTCGTCATCCTTATTTATTTGTCCACCAAGGCCACTGCGAACACTTGGTCTATTTTCAGGATATCCGGTAATAATCTTGATCCAAATAACATAGAAAGGGCAGGGGTATGAAATGATACACGAATACATGAAGCATCCCAACCTTTTACTAATTCTTCGTTTCTGTTCATTGCTTGTCCTCATTTCCACCAAATCACTCTTAATTTCCTAGCCTCTTCAATTTCCACCACGACAATCTGAACAAAAACGAATATCCAATCACTACATTCTTAAGCAGGATCGTACGACACCGTTGCAGAATGTGCACAACCAACGGAGCTGACTATGTAACGCTCGACAGTATGCTAGCCGATACCAACCCATGTTACTTTTGTGAGCGCTGCTTCAACAGCCTTCACTATGATCTTCAAGGCAGACCACTCTTTGGCGATGCTATGCGTGTGTTCAAATACCGACCAGATTTAAAGGAGGAAGTCACCTCCAGCGCTCACCATGGTGAATTGCATTTCTTCGCACATTAATCCACCTCCATTTTTGGACTACTTGTACAGATAATAAAATGATGATAACGAGCTCTTCGTATTTTACCCTTCTCCAAGTTAAAAGGTATTGGCGCATATTATATTTTGTTTTGACTCCACTATGCGAATCTACCAGTCAAGTACACGGACATCACTATCGGTACCTCCGTCATCTTCCTCTGTAGGATCGATGTCTGACATGATGTCGCCACCAAGGAGGAGTGTCTCCATTAAATGGTGTTCTTCCTGGTCAATATCCTCCAAGTGTTGTCTTTCGCCTTCCTCTTCTACTTCCATAGGATTAGTTGATCCCAACTCTGCATTAAATGCATCTTGTTCCGCTTGCAAGAACAATTCATACTGCTCCGCACGATCCAAGTCCTCAAGCTTGTCAAGGCAGCGGCGCACTGTCGACTGCAGCGTTTCCAGAGTGCGCTGTTCCTTTCGCCGGCGCCAAAACACAGGGCACTCAATGCTCTCACATGCAACAAGCTCGGTGCCTGTTGCTGTGAAGTCTGGCGAGGATGGTGATGATGTGGATCGATCATTATTGTCCCTTTGTGCATGCGTCGCAACTCCACAACCACCAAGGGAAGGGCCACGACAACATGAACTACAAACATCAACAGTAGCACGTAGGTCTCGCTCATTCCGTCGCAACCGTCCTTGTAATGTCAGAATCGCAGTCGTACGCCCACGCTCGCCGTCTAGACAGTCGTTGCAAAGGATCGATGAAAGTGAGGCTAAGATGGATGCCGAGGAAGGTAACTGTCCAGGCCCTCCATCGCTATTACCGCTGCCACCTATGGAGAGTCGACTCCTGGATTTCGTCAATAGCTTGTGGGGCGATGTGATGCGTTGTTCACACACCAGGCAGTTGACACTATGATAAAATCGCTCAATCCGAGGATTCAGTGAAACAAAACCTTTGCCTCCACGTCGCCGTCGAGTTCCAGGTTTTGGCCGTGGCCCGTTAGCACCAGATGCCGACGATTCAGATGGCGCCACAGCTACGGCGTCAAAGGCCGGAGGGTGAATGCCAGGTGCAGAAGGTTTGGATGACTTGCCAGTAGAAAAATGACGAGAAGCGCCTCTATCCTGATCACCAGAGCTTGTAGATGCATCCGCATGGAGTTGTTTGGTCGACTGGCGTTGCTTGCTCTTCGTCGTGGTCATGGCTCCAGCACCGGTAAGGCTGCCAAGCGGTGGAGCGCGCAACACCTTTGGCATACTTTCAAACCATGCTCTGACATCAGCACCAGCCAGCTGCAAAATACGTTCCAGACTTGGAATGATCTGTTTGGTAATATAGTACAATCCATTCAACTGTAACTCTGGGTTTCTTAGTAGCTCCTTAGGTTCGACGACTTGGTCTGTCAGACGTGCCCCTGGATCGCCGTATACGACAACATATGGAACCCGCTCTTTGTACTGCGGCTCTGCTCGTGGGTCCAACTCCATTCGTCGTGCACTTACAATTGCACCGGGTGGAGGGACGCCATTTTCGCTAAAAACAAATCGGGGGTGTTAACAAAACGATATTCATTTCACTCTCTTAGCTCACCGTTACAAAACAGAAAACGATTTAGTCCCATGAATATTACCTATACGATCCAAGGCGAACTTCCTTGCCAAACATGAAATCAGTAACAGCACAACGGCCTTGAAGAATCTTGGACCACTGGCGAATCAAATAGGCTTTAACCTGAGATAAGTCCTGAGTTCGGAACATGGTCCTAGTATTTTGTTTGTTTTGTAAACTTTTCGTTAGCACTATCATACGTGTTTGTGTTATCTACTTTCATGTCTTGTCAGAACGAAACATGTTTCCTTACTTAATACAAGTTTCCATAATCTTCTGAACAGCTGGTACACCGTCACGACGGATTGTTTCGATGCCTTTGGCGTCGAAAATGGGCTCTTTTTGATCAGGATGCTCGTATGATGCTCCGACGTAGCGTTTCTTGGTCACTAGGAAGCACCCATGATAAACCTTTTCAAACTTTAGTTTGACTGGCTTGGGGTTCATTTTGGTAATCGTTTCGGCAATATCATATGCAATCTCAAATGCTTCCTCTCTACTCCGTCCAGGCAAATGGACAAACATCGAGTCGGTATCGCCGTAGACAACACGGGCTCGCCACTTTGGATTTTCGCCAACAAACCGAATCGCTCTCTCCAGCGTCTCGCGGGCACTGTGTACAATCGAATCAGCGATTTCGATTCCAGGCATTCGACCAGAAAAGCTTGCTCCCGTGTAACCGTACGTGACATTGGCAATAAACTTGAGGCCAAGCTGACGAGCCTCCAGTAGTTTTAGAAGCGACTTGTCATTCGGTTGGTCCTTCATCGCCTTTTTCACCATAACGCGCGTCTCTAGGATCTCCGACAGCATTCTTCCCAAGAGCCCGCGACGTATGTCTTGGTTAACGTACATCACATTGTTGGGTGCTACATGAATATGATCCTTCAACAAGGTCAAGATTCCTTTCTGCGGCCGGTACTCAGTTACACCCAGTCTCGACCCACCGCCTAACTTGCCGAGGCAGGTCGAATAACAATAGTTGTACGCAATCATCACCGAGGGATACAAACTCTGAAAATCCAACACAGCCACGGGATCCTCGTAGAACGCTGACTCTGGTTCCATGATCATCGGCAAGCACTCGGCTGCTCTTTGCGACCCCACTTGTTCTCGACTTGGAGAGATCATGATATAATTTTCGGGTTTGGCCAAGCGCACCATCAAAGATTCAACCTTGTACTGTGAACCACGTGAGATGACACTGAAAAAGTCTACACCAAAGACTCGTGCAAACTCGCTCGTCCGTGACACCAGTTCCTGTACTTCAATCAACTGCAAGGAGTACTGCACCATGCTAAGATAGTATCGTATCACGCGTGACTTATGCAGTGCGCGGCCATCCATCCACCACGTGGTCAACGTTCGGTGGCTGTAAGTTGGGATCCTATCAGATTGAAGCAGTTAAATGTCATACTTCAGCAATACAGCAATAAAAAAGTAGTAATACAGGCTCTCTTAATACCCAATACTAAGCGACGTACCTCTGCTGCAGGACATGAAAGACGACGTTACTGAACCCGTAGTTCGTCAGCGCCACCTCGCTTCGAATGAGTCGCCAAACGTTAAACATGTGGCGGCCAATAATCTTGAGTCCCGATGTATGTTTGCTGTTGTACGAGTTGCGTTCTTCCAGTGCTCTTTTTGTTAAGGTTGGGGTGATATGGTAGTAAATCCTTGAGATCATCTTGGATAAGTCTGCTCCTGCTAGTGCTTGATAACGATCGATAAGATAGCCCCATGAAGAGTTGTGGATTTCATATCCGACGAGAACATCAGGATCAAGGTGTCGTACAAGCCGCATTGCTTCATCAATCATCTCCTTTTCGTTCTGGGATACCACGACCGAGTGCTCGCCAAGGGTTGACAATCCGACTTTTTCGCCCAACAATGCCTCGTCATGGGTGATCATGCCGATACGATACCTAAAATAGTTATAAGCTCTCATTAGCATCTGTACCAAGTAATAGCATAGGTAAAATCGGACATTGCGCATTTAACCAAAATGTCACGAACCCTGGTGCCCAGCCATTGGACACAAACTCCTCGCGCTCTGTCTGCCAGCAGTAGAAGATGGCTAAGATCATGTCCTGCTTCGGATCTGGAAGTAGATCACCACGGGTGCGGCACATAAGCTCCAAACTGAAAAGATCCATATGGTCTTTCTCGATGGCTGCTGAGCCTGCTACCTTGGTGGGGCTATTCTTATACCCAAAAGGATTCTTGGGTGTAGGCGCCTCCAGCTGCGATATCTTCTCGCGCTGTTGTTGAGTCGAAAGAGCAAACAACGATCTCTTTTTTTCAGCTTCTTCAGATTCGAGCCAAAGCAAAATTTCGTCATAGGCGGGTGGAGGCTGGACCGGCTCCCAAAATTTTGTGCCCAGGCCGTAGGTATCTTTTGGTTGTTGTAGTTGATTCAACGTCTCCATCGTTGGTTTGCATACAATGTCTGAAGACAAGATGGTGTTGTGACCACCTACAAATGGCTTAATGAAAGGAAGGTCGTGTGACTCGATCCGAAACTCCTTTCCTCCAAAAGTTTTGGGTCGTGATGGAACATCGGCAGCATTTGAATAGAATGGCTTTTGGTGAACAACATGGGGGAGATCGTAGTCATCCAGGGTTGACATAAGATCGGATTCCGTTGGTGCGCATATATTAAATTGGTACGCATGGACTTTAGGGACTTTTGTGGACCAACGTGGGGAAGTCAGAAGAGAGGAAGGTAGCATAATCTCGTCAGACTTGTTCCCATCAAAAGAGTCTTCAGCTACAACGGTGGATTCTCGGTGCCTAGAGTCATTATTTCTACCAGTAGTATCGGCCTTGAGTGCCTCCTCAGGTGTCATATCTTTAGAGACTGTGAATCTCTCACGATTCGGAGCCTCATCATCACTACCACCCTCAATAATTGTTTCTTCAACAACTGACGAGAGTATTGCCATATCGTCTTCAGATTGTGGCTCCACATTATATGTATGCACCGTTTCTGGAGAAGGGTGCCAAGACACACGGCGAAGTCGCTTAGAACGATTTGGTGAAGTAAATACAGAGCTGGTATCTGATTCAGCAGGCTGCGAGGGTGCTTTTGCGGGTACTGTATTTTCTGACTCGGCCGCGCTAAGTGCTACTGAGTCCTCAGTGCATCGACCTTCTGCCTGTACAACGGCTTCAGTTGACTCTTGAAGGTTCAGGTCATGCGGGTTTGTACTTGGTGAAAAGGGTTGTGGTGGATCATCAAAGAATGAGAGTTTCTGGGGGGATGGTGATGGTGATGACCACATCTCACTTAATGTGGACATGAAGTACTGACGATCAGGTGAAGCAGGCGCAGGATAGTCCAGCTCGATGTGGCGATGTTTCGACTCTTGTTCATTTTGTGTACGTTCACGTTGCCTGCCTCTCGGTGACTGATCTGAAGGCTGGATCTGTTGCTGGTCAAGTGGATCATCAAAGTGTAAAATCTCTAAACTGTCATCCTCATCGACAATTGGATCATCCTCATCGTTCACCAAGAAACGAGATTCCTCGACTACCGGCTGCGTTACGACCTTTGGTGACTCGTGTACCCTGATCGGGGTGTCGGTCACAGGCAAAAAACGCTTGTGTGCAACTTGGGCTGAAGCGACGGTCGAATCTTGAACTGGACGGGGTCGAGATGGTGCCAGTTTGCTGGACAACGACGACAACGATAACGAAGCTGGTCTAGAAATGCTTGTTTGATTCCTTGCTTCTGTCGTAGTGATGGGTGGTTGATGCTTTGTAGTTGCTTGTAGAGATGGCTTTTGAATACTTGAATGGTCATTTTTGCTCGATTCGCCAAATTGCGGCCTCGTCCGAGTTGTTGTGTGCGTGACAGAGGGCATCGAAGAAGACGGTTGCACCGACCTACTTCCCTTACTCCCACTAGACTGGAGCTGGTTTCTCACCCTTGCCTCAGGATCATTTGTTTGGTGCTTCCTCTTTCGTGTATGAAGAAGCTGACTTTCGTCGGAAAAACTATTCTTATCGCTGTCTTCAAAATCTCCACCGCCGTCGCATTGGGGTATACGCGGTGACGATTCAGGCGCAACGCCAGAAGACGAAGGGATGTCTGATGGTTTATCATATGGAGGATCGATAACGTCCGGAACGTGACCTATTATCTCTGTATCGGATGATTTTGTGAAATCCTCCCATTGATCCATTGCAATCTGGAGCTCGTCCTCATCCAGCCCGTCAAAATCATCATCAAGTAATCGGAAAAGTTCTTGATCTCCGTCATCCACCTCAAGATCGTCCATAACACGGATGCCTTCTGGGTCTGCTTTGGGGTCTGCGCCACGTTCAAATGCAAACACCTATGAAAGTATGAAATGAGTTTTCATAGTTGGTAAACAAAGACAAGGCAGAGCTGCTGTTCAATTCAATTGCCACCCACCAATTTGAGCACAAAAACTTACTGCTTGAGAAATAACATCTTCGTTGACGATGATCGACGAATCACCTTCATCGAAAAGCTCTTGAGATGTGTTTTCATTTCCTACATCACCGTCTGGGGATGGCTGAGGGCATAGGGCATTGACAGCTTCATAGGCTGTCATCCAAGGATGTATTTCAGGATCCTCCTTAACCTCAAAGTTGTCGAATGTTGGTACAGCATCGGCTTTTTCCTGCTCCATCACTTCATGAACCAATTCGGCAACCATGGCTAACGCTCTATCGTGATTCTGCCAAAGTAATACTTCTTTTTCGCGAGCTTGAGTCTTAGGTGGTTCTTGCGATGGAAGTCCTTTTGCTCTACGACGAATAGCATCATCCTATTAATATGTATAAACCCAAGAGTGAAACAATTAATAAACTGTTAAAAGACAATGTCTTCTAGTGTCTTCAATCCGGGAAGCTCCATTGTTCATTGGAATTACCTCCCAGAGGCCAGCCAGAGAAGGCACCTGAGCCTGTGTCGGAGGTGTCTGGAAACACTCCTCGAGGGTATGGTGTGTGTTGCGCTCAGGAGCCCTGTCTCGGTTGATAATCTGGTCAATGGTCGTATCCAGCTCAATCTCGCAGTTTGAGATTTTACTCTGACCTTTTTCAACTGCCCATATATTCTCGTCTGCAATATTGTCCAATGTCCAACGCTTTGGATGCTCGCCTTCGTATGACTCTAAATTTGTTCAGAAATCGTACATGAGTTAGAGGGCAATTCATTTTAAGGCATTATACTATGATCAGTTCTGTTAATAGAACAGCCAACTTACGTGGAACATCGTTGCGAAAGAGCGCGCTCTCCATTTCGACCCATCCCATGCCGTAAAGGTTAAAGTCAATACAAAACTGAAGGCGAAAGGGGACGTGAGCCTCGTAAGGCTGGAACGACCGATTCATGACGGCACCGCCTCTCATAAGGTCAGCGATCCTTGTCTGATTATCCGGATTGAATAGATAGATCTTGAGAAAACATGAATAGCCGACATGATAGCCGTAAAATGGAATGCCTTTCACGGGGATGATCGCCGCTACATATTGACACTTTCGGAAATTGTTGACATCACCTCCATATGAGAGAGTCGCGGCACGGTTCAGACTGAGGCCCAATGTATGAATGTACGTGTTCAAAGATTCTGATCGGTATGTTTTCGAAAAAGAATATTGGTGCAAGGTTAAACACTAGAAAGCTGGATAAATCCCCCCCTCGCCCGGCGTTTGTGAATTATGAATCATATCACGACATACTTTCATCGAGCGCGCCTTCATACGGAACATAGAAATATGGATACGCCTAAAAGTAAGATGAAATCTGTCATCAGTGCATAGCTCCTCTCTCTCTCTCTCTCTCTCTCTCTCTCTCTCTCTCGCTAAAAATTGTCACTACTTATGGGCAAAGTACGAACCCTGTGGATATGAAGGCAACACTTTTGGCCCGACTCGTTAGCGCCAAACACGCGAACAACTGGCACTTTGGCGACAGGTATATTGGGTGGCAAAAACTGGCAGAAAGTCAAGTCCAACGGTCCTGGGGTTGACATGTAATGGTCGATGTCGGCCATGCGCACTTTGAATTTGGAAATTCGTTTGTTTGGCGTGCCATGCATCCCCCCTGGAGATGAATTTATCCCTTCTTGCATTCTATTTGCATCCGACTTCGTGTCTGATAAGCAAGAGGGGGCGACAGCTTTGATAAGAGAATGAGGTGTGAAAGGAAGAAGGAAACGTTTCCTTTATAAAAGGAAAGGATGGTGGCGCACACCTTCAAAATTCATGTAGGGCTGAACTTAGTTGACTCTTACAGCCACCGAGAACAACTATGATTCCAAAATAAAGTCGGCTCATGTCTAAAAACATATCCGTTGACATCTCCACTTGTGAGAAAGTGGACAGTGCTATCGTTGGGTACAGTGGGTAGCTTATGGTGGCCAAGACTGCATGCTCTTATTTGGCTACCGATACTTATACCATTCCCTCAGCATAGAAAGGATTCGTAGGATCGCATTTTACAATGAAGTATTCTAAGAATGTTAGACGTCCAGGCTTTGGCATTCCGAATGCGCAAAATAACCTAGATTGAAAATATGTGCCAATTTTTCAGCAAGCGCCACTGGTTATTGCAACGTTTATGCACCATACATCCAACCTAGATAGTGCTGAGCCGTTGCATATCCTCTGACTGTACATCTGCAGCACCTATTTGAGTCAGTTATTGGGTTCGATAGTGAGGAAGTCAGTATGGAAAGGCGAAGCCCGGTCACGTGTGGCTCTAAACAAGCCAAGAGCATTATTGTCATCCAGCTCAACACCAGCTCCAAGTTCGAATATCGACATCAGAATGAACATGACACTGTGATCGCGTCCTTGGTGTGCCACCCAAAGACTGTCTGATTACTCTTCTTGACTCCCTGCCTGAGATCACCAGCTAACACTCTTCTGTGATTTCATGAAGTCCCTCTCAGCCACCATCAAAAACCATGCATATGCTATGGCGTTGCTCTGTCGTATTTCACGACCATTTGCTTATGCAGCTTCAAAGCTATACTACCGCCTGGTTGCATTGGAAGATCTGAGTTCAGATGATCAATTAACGCAGGGAATATCAAAAAAACGGAGTCAAATACGGTGCACCACCATTACAGCGGCATGTCTTTTATTGTAACGATGTTACTAATAATATATAGTTAGAGATAAGGTAGACGGAAGCTAACAGCGAGCGTCAGCTTATACCTGATGTGCTGCCTTGCGTAGCCATGCGGCTGCCTCAAAAACATTCTGTTCCACTCCACGGCCATACGCGTATGCAATTCCAAGATTGTACTGTGCATCTGCATTTCCTTGATCTGCTGCCTTGCGGAACCACATGACTGCCTCGACATCATTCTTTTCCACTCCAGAACCATCCGCATATGCCACCCCAAGGTTGTACTGTGCGTGTACATATCCTTGATCTGCTGCCTTGCGTAGCCATGCAGCTGCCTCAATATAACTCTGCTCAACTCCACAACCATCCCAATATAATAATCCAAGATTGCACTGTGCAGCTGCGTCTCCCTGAGCTGCCGCCTTGTAGTACCATTTGGCTGCCTCGATATCACTCTGCTCTACTCCTCGACCATTGGCATATGCAACTCCAAGGTTGTGCTGCGCGTTTGCATATCCTTGTTCTGCCGCCTTCCTGAACCATGCGGCCGCCTCGATATCACTCTGTCCCACTCCACGACCATTCGCATACGCAGCTCCAAGGA
>JAAAIY010000474.1:0-13748 GCA_016098105.1 Actinomortierella wolfii
GGCCTTTTCTGTGATGGTGACGTCACCGAATGAGGCCTCAGAGACGCCACTTTCAAAGGGAGGTTCGGAGGTCGGTATACCTTCTCCTTCCTATTCCTTTCTCCCTCCCTCGCCTACAACATGTCCGCTACACACAAGGAGATGGCCGATGCCCGCCTGCCCTTGGGCTGGCGCGATTCTTGCGCTCATCTGCTGATCCCCCTCAACAAGTGCCGATCCGAGACTTACTACCTTCCATTCAAGTGCCAGGATGAGCGCCACGAATACGAGAAGTGCCAATACGACGAGTATGTCACCAAGAAGCTTACCTTTTTCCCCACTTTCCCCCCCTACAGTAGCGACATTATTGTTTGCTCCAGCTGTCAATGGCTTATAGTAGCAAGAGAGAAAGTGTTTCAAGGACTACAGGAATCAAACGTGGAAAATTTGGATAGTCTTTTTCTCTCCCCTTGCCTTCGGAGGACAATTCCGAGCGACGCTATTTTTCTTTTGGACATGCATGAAGACAGGCTACAGGAACGTGCGCAAAGAGAACAGCCATGCATGTTGATAAACCCATGAGTATTCATTGTGGACTATCAACGATACCAATTCCGCATAACAATGGCGTACGGCACGATAAGCAATTCACCACTGCTACGATCAATTGTGTAGCTTTGTCTCAATCTCCAAAAGCTTCACACTTGTCCAAAGCAATTAAGCCCAGAAAAGCTATTGTTGTATTTAAGACATTGACCAGCAATGCAGAAATTAACCTTACCATGATGCACTTTTTTTTTCTCCTACTTCTTTAGCTACCTCCGTCGCATGAAGCTCGCCGAGGAGAAGAAGCGCGCTGAGGCTGACGAGTAAAATCGCCAACACTCCTTCATGGATACATCAGTCTTTATTTTTTTCCCTCTCCTCTACTCTTTTGCAACAATATCCTCTCAATCAACATAAAGAACAGCATTCTTGGACACAAAAACAAAAAATTCAATATGTTTAGATTAAGAAATACAACGGTGCTCGTTTTTTTAATGTAACCATCCACACCGATATTCAGCTTGGCGGAGTATTTCTCAATCCACAGAAAAAAAAGGGTATATGAGGATCAAAGGCAGGATCGATGCAGAGTATTATTGACAATGAGGGGGGTTTTTTTTCTACATACTACAAAACCCCTGCCGACTCATGCTCCACAAAGAACTTTTACTGTTGATTGTTTGGCTTGGAGATGAGCACGAGGACCGGGCCTTGAGCACTCGAACCTTTCAAAAATCCGCCCGAGTGTCGACTGTCTGTTCGCCACAACTCCATTAGGTCCTGGAGTTTGCTTGTCAAATCATCGGGTTCTCCAGAAAAAGGAAGTCTGTCATCGCATGGAAACGTGCATGAGAGATCTAGTCTCTTTAGCAGCTCTGGTGTAGGTTGTTTATCGCTTTCCATGTTTGGTCCGCTCGCGTCCGCTGTACTTGCGGGTGGTGGAACAATCAGTGGCGTGAGCTGATCGGCATCCTGAGGAGTGTTCAAGAGTGGGTTGTGGGCGAGGCTTAATTCTTGGAGATGTGTATTAAATAACGGTATACAGTCTTGAATCTGAAGGCGGCAGTCTGCAAGGACCAGCTTCTTCAATTGGCTGTTACTCCTTGTCTCCAAGTGGCGACGTAGCGATGCTGCAAGAGCGGGTGTACCTGAGTGGCGTCGTTGGACTGGTTGGGAGCTTGGTGCGGCTGTATCCGTAGGTGTAGGTTTCTCAAAGGAGCCAATGGGGTTTCCTGTAAGATCGAGTGAGAGTAAGGACGAATTGGCAGCAATGCCGTCTGCAAGGACCTCCATGGCGCTGCCATCTAGCTGAGCGTACCGCAGCTCCAGAGTCTCTAGATATACGCACTTTTTCAGTAACACTGAAAGACTTCTGACACCTGTGTTGCCGATATCACAATTATTCAGAGCTAGCCGGTGAAGCCTAAACAATGGATATAAGTCACCGAGTTTTCCGTCGCTCATACCAGAATAACAATAGCAAGAAAAATAGGAGAGATGCCAGGGGAGCGACTAGAAAAATATCTGTTACCTTATGATACTGCTGAGAAAAGAAAGGCCTGACCATGCTTCTCCAACACTCATATGTGAAAGGTCCAATGACTCAACACATATCAAATTGGGCGGCGCTCGCTGTAACCACAATAGCATACCCTCTGTCGAAAAGGAGTTGCGTGCCAATGATATTTCAAGTCCCTGGTGCACTGCGTTTTGGAGCTGTTCAATCTTTTCCCAGTTTTCCATGGCTGCTGATAGCGATGTCATCGATAATCGACAGTGTGATAAATCCAGTTTCTTCAGTGCAGGGAACCGATCCACACATGACGCTATATATTCGAGTCCCGAGCTTTCACCAAGCGGGTTAAAGGAGAGATCGAGTGTCTCGAGAGCTGGCTTTGGTAGCTTGGATAGCCAGTGCGGCTCCGGGGTAATCACGTAGAATGGCCAGGATGACAACATTCTCTTGAGAGTTTTACCAGTAATTTTGTTCGACGTCAGATAGAGGTGCTTGAGCGTGGGAGAGTAGAGTAGTTGTGATAGAACTCTCTCACAAGCGTCATCTAGAACGAAAGCCGTAGAATACATTATGTAAGTATCTCACACAGCTTGCTTCTTTTAATAATTCAACTCATACATGATCATGATTGAGCTGGATGCCTACCAAGTGCTCCATTTGTGAGATTAACCGTAGTCAATCTGTTATAACCATGAACAAGGCTAAAAAACAGTGGGGTATATTCCCTTGAACGTAATCCTGGCCATTCAAAACAAAACGTTATGAGGGAAAACTAGTCAATAGATTACCTTTGTATCATATTACCTACAGGGAAATATATTCTTAATAGGGCCGACATACTTAAAAACCGAAAATCTGCAGTAGCTCTAATGGATGCTAGGGCGGTCATCACGGATTCTCGAGGATGCATTTCAAGCTTTTCGCTTACTTCCTTATAGATTTCAGGCATAGGCCTTTGCTCTATACCTGTAAATGGCAAAGTGGAGAGGGAAAACAACAATCAGTTGGAGGTGGGGTTCTGTCGAAGCTAACTTTTCCCACTAGCCGCAAACATGTGTTTTTACCATTGACTGTAACGGTCATGACCGTGCCATCCTTGGCTATTGGCTCTAAGAGTTCTGTGTCGAGGAGGGGGCTCGTGCTGGTAGGAATGGTGATCGCTCCAATATCCAGTTTTACGCACAGCCAGTCTTGAAAGCGCTTCTGGATGGTTTGTTTCAGCCATCCAATGTTGTTGAAGTCAACTCTCTGGAATGTTATAGTCATAGGTTCCAATAGCAGAAAACCAAAGCGATAAATGTCTTCCAGGTTTGTCGAGAGATTAGGCTCTAGACGGACTGTGCAAGTCGAATCGTCGTCCTGTTTGCTGAAGGCAATATCACTCTTTCGAAAGAGCCGTCTCCGAGGCACCTTCTCTACAGGGGTCTCTACAGGGGTCTCTTCAGGGGTCTCTACAGGGGCATCGTCCTGATTATGTTCTGGTGTAGGGCTTTTGATAAAGGGTGCTTCATCTAGCTCTGGTTCATCAACTTCCATTAAATCCTGACTCGCTACACGATCTTCAGGAGACGACTGAGAAGGCTCCAGTGGTTCGACAGAATTACTCTCCTGGTCACCAGACTGTGATTCCTGTATAACCTCTTGCATATACTCCTAAAAAATGACCGCACATCTGAAATTAGCATTCTTCAAGCGAAGTTCCACCAAACTCTGCAAGTTCACTTCCGGCACTATGGGATTGCTTGAAAAGTAATACTCAAGCCTTCGTGAAGAATTACCTCCGCAGCTTCTATTGCCTCTGAATCGTCAATTAGCTCCAAGACCCCTTTGTACATCTCAATGCTTTTGTCATACATCTTTCGCAGGCGGTAAACGCGCGCTACGGGTACGTTGGTGTAGAAAGCAAACAATAGAGTGAATGGCGGTAAAAAAAAAATGAGTTTCCTCAAATCAATGTTGCGTGTCGCTTCAAGACGTACCCATATCAAACAAGCATTCCATCTCTCCCCAGAGACCGTGCTTCCGAACAAAGTCAAGCTCGATTTGCTGATACTTCGTGACTTGATCGAGATCTCCATTGGCTTCAGCAAGAATAGCCAAGTTCATGTAAACGTTGCGTTCATTGGTAGTGTCGCCGATCTTCATGCAAATGGTCAGTGCTATAGTGAGATCCGACTGAGCCTCACGTAATCTCTTCAGCTTGGTGTTGATGATGCCAGAGTTCAGAGACGTGAGCATTAAATGCACCTGTATCTGTTCTTTAGTCGGGCCTATGATGTTCAAGATTAAAAGAGGAGACAATTTTAATCGCCTCGTCTTTTTATGATAGTCTTGTACCTCTAAAATAAAAAAGTGTGATATTGCTTTCGGTTTGGCTACCTTGAGGTATCTGGCTCTTCTTCAACTTGGAGAGCAGCGCCTTGGCCGCGCCATAATGATTAGCGGCGTTTTTATAGAGAACCATGGCCTTTTCCTCTTCTGAAATGGTCTCTCCTTCGTGAAGGAATGTATCACCGAGCGACTGGCGAGCCCTGACTTGTTCCCACAAGTCATTTACCGAAACAGCCATGTTCAGATATTCTTCTGCATATTGAAATGCTTCTTTGAATTCCTCGGTTCTAGTGAGGAGAGCAAAAAACAGGGCAGAGAATGAATGTTGGAACACAAAAAGAAAGAAGGTCTAGGAAGATCTTATTTTGCGTTTTCACGATCCATGACGGGAAATTTGGACGGCATGGCTAGTCTTACTTTTGACAACAATCCGAAAGAGACTCTAATACACTATCATTCCAGTGGAAATTTGTTTCAGAAAAGCGGGAATATTGTGTATCCTTTAGTCACGTCGCACCACAGCGTAAAGATCCTATTTACTGGGCTTTTTCTGATCAAAGTATACCCGCATACTTGGCACGTTCCCGGTAATCAACTTTGCGAGTTTTATCCTGCTCTGCATGGGAGAGCGCCTGCTGGTAATACTTCTTAGCCTCTCCATAACTTTCTTCGTCCCTGAGCAAATCAGCAATTTCGACATTGAGATCCCATGCCATGGCATGGTTATAGTCTTCAGGATCATCTTCCTCAAGTCCATGAAGTTTTCGTCGAAGGATTTCGACCCTATGGCTGAGTGTAGAGCCACGACTAATCTTTGTCACCACCAAAGGCATTGCACATTACGTCGACAAAGGGAATATAAGACGACGACGAAGTAAAGGCCGTGCGTGGTAGTGAAGGTTGTAGGAGGGAAAAAAAATAAAAAAAAATAAAAATGGTGGCGTACAGAGGCTAAGTTACTGCAGGTGATGATTGGGCAAGATTGGGGCTCTGAAGAATCGGATCATGATCCGAAGCTTATTCAAGCAACACGTTTCTGTTTTCATCCTTCTTTTTTTACCCCTATTCCTCCATGCCGCCTATTGTCTCGTTTATTGTTTGCTTCTCTCACGCGCAATTCTCTTCATTTTCTTCGTACATTTTTGTATTTCGGAAGTGGTCATCGGGATAAGAATGCAGTGCTTGTTGTTGTTGGCGCCGTTGCAATGTCGTATACTTTGTCGGGAATGAACAGGAAGGCAAAGGAAAATTGGGGAGGGCTAAATCCACAAGCGCGCAGAAGTAAAATACAGAGACCACGACTTGAACACGCATTCCGTTTACTATACTCCACTAGTAATGAGACATAAAATACTGCATCGAGAATCTAAGATAATATTTATTTCAAACAAAAAACTTTGGTTTGCGTGTGTGTGGGGGAGGGTTTCTCTTTTCTAATTGAACATCTCCAGTTATTTCTCCACTTTTGATCTCTGTATATGCTTTAGGCGAAAGTAGCAAGGAATACAATTAACAGACACTATGAGGCGCGGCGGATTTTGTCAGGCCCATCAGTCAGACGACAGATAAGGGACCACCTTGTCCATTTGCTCACTTGTCTATTGGCCGTCCTCGACTAAAAAAGGGTTTGGGTTGATTAACTATACATATCCTGATCTACAGCTGCGTAATGCTCAGGGCCCATGCTAAGCTGAGAGACAGAGAGGGGAGGGGAGGGGAATGGATGGGAATGAAACCGCTTGAAGGGAAAAAAGTCTTCTGTTACTATCCCTGGCGTGACGATTTTGCGCGGATCCTCGTACCGACAAAATAGCCAAATAGCTAGAAGGGTCATCAGGGATCGCCTTTGTTATTTTTCTTCGGAAGCGCTTCCGGTAAGAAAGAAAGAAATGGAACAGGGACCAACTTTCTACATACACGAAGAGGGGGCATCAGGAATAACAGGCTTCTGTTGACCCTCTTTTTTGGGTTTTAAGGCTACAGTTGCCCTGATAAATGTGTCAATTGTCCTCTCTAATATCAAAGTCCTACGAAACTGTAGATCACGGGTGAGATGGGTATCAGAAGTGATTGATATTCCACTCTTCCGTTGGCACTCGTTTGGTTTATACATTGTTGTCTTAAAAAGGGGGGGAGAAGAAAGAGAAATACTTCCCAATGGTTACTCTTTGAAAAAACTTTGTCAGGGTTGTGAGAGTAAATGAGTAGAAGGAAAGTAGGGATAGAAGCTCCGTTTGTGGCTGTTCGCTCCCATTCATCCTCTCAGCCCGGTACCACTCTTCTCGGTATTCTTTGCAATTATAATAAAATACGACTGGATGGCTGTCCAGTGGTTCAACGAACGTCTGACGACATTAACGCTACACCTTCTTTTAAAGTAGTCAACCTCGACCTCCCTCTTTTTTTTTCTCACATTCGTTTCTCCATTTCACACATACTTCTTTGTTTGTCTTCTAATTCCATTCAACTCATTTTCATACTTTGCCCTACCTTTTTTTTTCATTCACTCCATACATAAAGGTACTTTGGAAAGAACTGTACTACCCACAGTCTCCTTCCCCACCACACTTCCTGCGGGGTAGTTAACAGATAGAGGGGGGCGATAAGGGACCACTTCAATTTTGACCTGTCTTGGGAACTAGGCCCTGTCGTCTCACGCCAATGCGGATGTGAAAGGTCTCTATTTTTTTTCTGTGCTCACACATTGTTTCTTGCTTTCCCTTCAGACGACGTTTGGTATCCTTTACAACCCTTGTATATTCCCTTTTCTGACTGGCTGCTGTTTTGTGACTCCAACCGTGAACAATGGTGCTCGATAATCAGAATTCTTCCGGCGCTGCATCCTCAGCAGTCAATGGAGGCCAACAACCTTTGACTGGAACAGAGGCACCCTTGATCGACTTGTCAGATAATGATGATGCAAAACATACTGGCGCGACTACGCAGCCAAATGAACTCAGCTCAGACGACGACGACAATGCTGATAATATCTCGCTTGGCTCTGTCTCTGTCGACTCGGAGTTAACTAGCAGCACCCTGCCACCAACCTATGATCTTGCATCCATTCTCCGCGCTCAACAGCAAAACAGCGTTGGCGCCACCAACGACCCTCATTCCTCAGAGGTACCTTCCAACGGGGGAGGAGGAGGTGCCGCTAGTCATTTGCCAAGTCTGAGCAGCAACGGCCGGTCTCTGGCACCGCTGACGAACAACGGAGTGCGCATGCCTGGTGGGCTTCCTTCCACAGAAGAGATGGAGAACATGCCTAGTGACGTGGTAGCGCTTATTCTCGAGACACTAACGATTCTGGAGCTGTACGACCTGCACAGTCTATCCGAACGATGGCGGCCATTTACAACGCGCGCACTTTTGGACAAATTCCGCAAGAGCCACATTGTCCTTTGGATCGACCAGGAGGCACACCGAGCATTCCGCCCTCTGTTCCTCTTTGACTCGTTCGACGAGGCAACGAATCGGATCCGGTGGCTCCCGCGGCCGACAGCCAAACCCGAGGGGCTCGGACAGGTGTATAGCAAGACGTTTGGCATCACAAAACCGGTGCTTCGAGTCATCTCTGTCGGCGAGGTTGACAAATACGACTATCTGGACAAGGAGGCAACCATTAACGTGCACAAGCCTGGCACCCGAACCATCCTAGGCTCTGACAAGGGCTGTCCGTGGGCATTTATCTACAAGGTCTCAAAATTCACCCGCAAGGGCAAACGCATCCATGGCGAGCGCTGGGTCGAGCCCATCTCTTTCGAATGTCATCTCGACTTTTTGAACCCGCGCCGCGCTCACAAGCTGCGCTTGCTCTGGTATCTCCAAAAGACATACTCCAACGTCCCTTTGGTCGGTAGCGCCGTCCACAAGGCCGCCAATCGTTCCAAAGTCGAAGGCCAAGTCGCACCTTCACAGATGTCAGAGTATTTCCAGGGGCACTATCAGGAGACTCCTTCTGCTCATATCGGTACCTTCCCCTAAACACAATCTCATATTTTTCCCCCTCTCACCTCATTTCTCCCGGGACAGTTTTTCCCTTTTATTCTCCACTCCTGTCCACTTTGAGTACCCTGTTTTTTTTGCCACGGCGACTTTTCTTTTTTGTTTTGCTTTTCGGTAGTGCATTTCGGCTATTTCTCCTATTCACTAGGTAGAACCTTTCCAGTTTTATCAAGCGCAGCTATTTTTCTGTCGACCTTCTTTTTAACCTTCTTGATACCAACGACTAAAGAAAATAACGCATGTCTCAGCTTGAACTTCTCCATATTATGTTGACAAAGTCCTTGAATAATGTTGTAGCATAGTTTTATTCAAACAAGATATACGTTCCTGTTTATTGGGCTGCAGTCAAACCGAGTGCCTTAGCATGGTGCTCAATGTGATCAGCAACGAAGGTGCTAATGAAATAGTAGCCGTGGTCGTAGCCGTCGTGGAAGCGGACCTCAAACTGCGACTCAACTCCCAAATCCTTGGTAGCCCGAATAAACTCGTCAGTGCACAGATGGCTCGCCAGGAAAAAGTCACCAGTGCCCTAGGAAATACAGGAGGAAATGGAGATTGAGCAGTGAGAAAAAAAAAGAGTGGATGGTGGCGAGTTTGCAGTGTCAATAAGGGGGGAAAAAATACCTGGTCGATCAAAGCCTTAAAATCCTTGCGAAGGTTGTTCTCTGAGACATAACGACGGAGAAGCTCAACTGTGTCGTATTCGCTCCAGGTCGAACGGTCCTCGCCCAGATAGGCGGGGAAGGCCTTCATACCCCATGCACACTTGGTAGGGTTAAGGATAGGAGCGAAAGCCGAAATCGACTGGAAGGATGGATAAATGGATGTCAATAAAAGAAAAAAAAAAGCTAAGGCCTATACTTGGTTTAAATTTTGACATTATTAAAGCCTTCAACTTTTCTTGCCCGTTACCTTGTAATTTTGCTGATTATTCAAGAAGATAGTCAATGCGCCGTGGCCGCCCTATTGAAAGTACATCGAGTGATAAAATATGGAATTGTCCCTGTGATGAGTGGAATTATGATGCAACGGCGCAGATTTCACCCTGACGTAACACCTGTCTCCGGATCCGCTTCCAACGATGATCAATCCATTACCATCGAGTGGCCAGTGATGCCCTGGCGCTTGGTATCCTATGTGACACGAGAGAGCAACAAGAGTATAGGTAAGTTCATCTTAGTATGCTCTGCAGTCATCAATGATTCACAGAATATCCATTCATATTTTTAACGCTCAAAGCATTAACGATTAACAATGACGTACAATAGGGAAGTTGCTCTCCAACAGAGCTGGAAGTTCCTTGGCAACATAGTCGTACATGTTCCAGTATTTGGCCCATGGCTCTTGGGTGGCGTTGAGGTAGAATCCGGCACCTAAATAATATGGAGTTGAAACAGCGAAGTTTAGTCAGCAAAATCAGCCCATTCACCTAGAACTTATTTCGCCCCCTTCCATCCATCCAGTAACCTAAATTGTCTGAACAGCGCCAACTTACTGTAACCAAGATCCGAGGATTCGCTAGCTTGGGGAACGTCAACGTTGCCTAAAATGTTGCATTATTGAAAGGAAGAAACACGATGAATACGCGATTGACACATTTTAAACAAATTTAATAGTATCCACCACACGTTATCCATCCATTCACTTACGAGGCGAAGTGTCAGGGAAAACAAGGGCCAAACCATACTTGGCAGCATATTGACCCGCGCCAGCTTTGGTGGCAAAGTTCTCCTCTGTCGAGGTCAAACCACCCAAACAGTAGAGGACCTAAATAGATTATTTTGTCAGTGAGTAATCCTAGTTATGAAAAAGTGTCATAAAAGCCATGGATATAGAAGGAAAGAGAAACGCGTCCACCTTCGCGCATATTATTGCATTCACTCTCCATTCTGGTTTCAGACATGTAAATTGGAGAATGAGCACGATTCCCACGAAGAAGGCTGTGAAAAGCTCGGACTACTTACGGGGACCTTAGCGCCGTTGACAGCAGCCTCGGGCAGATAGATGTTGAAAACCATGGTGCAATTGGTGCTGGACGACTTGTGAGAGTACTTTTCCAGCTTGCCACCAAAGTGCTTGCTTGAGGACAGCTTCTGAAGGTCGGTCATTTTTGTGTTGTCTTTTTGATCACAAGGATCAAGTCAAATGATATAAAACATGTATTAGCACGATATCCGCGCAATGATGGAAGACGTGGACGTTTAAAAAAAAATAGCCAGATAACAGTAGGGATTAACTGGCAATAACGATGCCGAGGAGTTTACCTGAAAGCTTACGGTGGATGACGTTTGGCTTGTAAGAGTGTATTAGAAAGGAAGGAAGGAAGGAAGGAAGGAAAGAGGGTGGAGTAAGGTTTTATCTTGAGCGGGCGGGAGAGAGAGCGTGACGGCTCGAAATTGCGAGCTCCAGGGAAAAACCAGGAACCCGGACTCAATCAGCCATTCTTTCATTCAGGAACATCGTTGACATTCACTGACCGCTGCAGGGAGCAAGCTCACACTTCTCGCCTGTCAAGAAGAGAGAGAGACTTTAATTTCCAACGGAGAAACTTTTAATACCTTCCCACTTCCAAAATTTCCGATCATTATGGGTTTGCTGGCATTTTTCTTTCCCGAGAAGCCCGAAGTGCCTGTGCCCAAGGATATATGCTATCATATCGTAGGTTGTGAGTCGTGAGTTGGGCAAAAATGACACCGTATACTTCTAGACAGTATCCTCCAGCTCATACTACCTGGAATCCTTTGGCCATTTCATTTTGTAGGAGGGATTTTTGGCTTGCCAGTATTTTCAGGATGCCATGGATCTAGCAGAAAGACTTAACAGTAGTTCGACAAAGAGTAATATTCAAGTTGAAGTGACTGCGCACTCAAGAGCAGAATGGAGAGCTCGCCTGGAGACCTTGAATAAGGTAACCAATTTTTTTCTTAAAGTCTCGTGCGACAATGGATGGACTCTTCCAATATGGCTGGATCGTAGGAATTTTAACCGGATGTACCTGTACCTTTACTATCCATGTTTTCTACCACCAGGAAATCCCAGGAGCACAGGATCACAAGACAAGTCCTTTCATCTGGGAAGGCTGCTCAGGAAAGCCATTACGATTTATTGGCGGATACGACAACTACCTGCATCATTGCCGAAAGAACCACTCTACTGAACTCAACAACAAGCGAGTCTAGTTCAATTTGCATCTTTTTTTTTCTTTTATCCATACCCGAATTACCTCCGCATCCAACGCCCTTCGCACTTTGTGCACAAAAAAAAAAAAAAAAACGCATTAATGCCCATAGATTTATAGAGTATATATTATATAAGCAGTGTACCATGTAACAAATTTCTAAAGACAAAGAGTTAACGTTAAGCGAACCATCAGTGGGAAAAGGGGTATCCAGTAATTTCATTCAGTGGTCAAGTAGTTAAATAATGAACTGTACAAAATATCGGTAATTTTATGCAGCTTATGCGCAATCATTCGATCGGGACAAATGTACTGCCATCGATGCTGTATTCTGAGTGCGGCGTCGATGCTGTTGTTTTGACTTATGTTCTCGTCGTTGTTGAGGGCGAATATCAGTCTGATTTGTGTCAACCCCATCATCATCCTCATCGTCGTCCTCATCGTCGTCTGAGTGACCCATACGCCGCAAACTTGACTGACCAAAATCGTGATCGAGTTCCATGGAAGATCCAATGCGATCGTATCCTTCTAGCGAACCCTGATTCGAACTACAAAAGGAGGATTGGCAAAATTTATTGTTAGACAAAAATAAAGGAGACAAAAAAAAGGAGCCCCTTCTCAGGAAAATAACTCTGAGGCTGCAAATCTGGTGAATCTTACCTCCTGAGACTCAAACAGTCAAGTAAGAGCTGAGTGCCAGTCAGTGAACAAACCTATGGAGAATGAAGATAATAAAAGGTATGAGCTTCTCTCTCATCGTCACCATGGCCACCAGTCCTCGCTATCTTATGTACCCGTTCCTTTTTCGCTCTAATACGTACAATAACAAAAAGTACTCCCAAGTGAAGCGACATTGCCAGCAGCATGTATCCAAGGCGAAGGGCGTTTACGCAAAAATAGAGCAATGTCTTCTTGGCGAGAAGCACCCGCATCTGTCGCTGTTGCAAACGGTGAAGCCGTGTCACAGATGTTGAACTATGAATTAAACCTCCGGCGCTACCTGTGTTGTTAGAACTACTGCTAGATGGCAGCGGTGAAAGAACTGTGCCATCCTGCGACTGTAGTTTCCCATTGCCACTATTGCTTCGCGACCTCCTACGGGGTGTAATAGCTGCGGCTGCATGTGAAAAGTCATCATCGTCCTGCGCTTGTTGCTGAAGAGTCAGAAGCTGATCTTCCTGCCATTGATAAAGATCCATGGAGCATTGATCAAGTGCTTTTGTCATGACCCGCTCACCAGCGCAGAGCACACCCGTTAGCGTTAGTCCTACAAACAAGCCTAACGATGTTCGGAGTGGTAACCATTCGACAAGAAAGTATACGTTGCTGGCGTCTATGAGTTTCAACACAACGCGAGAGAGAAATGAGTAAATACGATTATTCAACACAATAGTGCAATGGAAATGGGGTGTCGCCTAACGCACCTGTATGAATGTAGTTCATCATGGGAGCCATAGATGATGACATGGTTGGCTGTGTGAAGAATGGAGAAAGGCTCAGAAGGAGAAGTGTAATTTTTATAGACAACCAAAATTAGCGGCCCTTAGGCTAATGGCATTTTGCCATTGCCCAATCTCTTTGCGCCAGGCACAATTAAATGTCAAATTTGATATACTTTCTGTTGTCGCTCCTCACCATGCACCGTATACGCACACTCGCTTCGATTTATTTGTCTAGCTACCCATGTATGTTATCCTCATCATCAACTCGGCCTATCCCTCTTTTATATCCACGGATTTGTTTTCCCTCACACATTCAGGCAATGCTCTCCTCAGCACTTTGAATGTTTTAACATCCGATTGCTGCCGTTGTATTACCAGAAGTGAGTGTTTTTGAATCCAAATCTAAACATTCCTGACCTCACCACATCCGATGTGGTTTCAAGTGTACTCTATCCCCTTAGGTTGAAGAGGTTTGTCAATTGAAGGATAGGTGAGGGAGGAAATAGTAGAATTTTGATCAATATCGATTGAAGCTATGCTAGAGATATCGATATGAAGCTATATAATGCTTTTTCACAACTGAGTTCCCCTCATTTTAGCGATTTATAGAAAATACAACTTCAGGCCATGTACCAGGGATTAATGCAGGTTGTTCTATCGTGTTCGCTAGGTCATACCGAGGAGGTCATAACCATGTTTTTTATGAGCAAGTGACATGCCTCAGAAGAGCTATGTATGGGAAGCTATGTGG
>JAAAIY010000477.1:0-12781 GCA_016098105.1 Actinomortierella wolfii
CCAGCTTCACCTCCGACCCAATAAATAATTTGTTTGGATGCAAACTCAAGTGGAACCGCACAATACCCATTAAACTATTATCCATAAAAACCCTTCTGATCATCTGTTTTTTACAATTATTATGATTGCAGTCCCTCTGTGGATGTCAACGAAAACATGGATGTCAAAGATCTCGAAAAACTGAGCATCCAGTCGCCCTTCAGCGACTTCATTAAAGACCTATATATCCTTGTAAGTATTGTGCATGAACGCGACTGTCGAAACCCTATATATTGCTTTTATCGCCTTGTCTGATTAAAACTCTTTATCCATTCTGCTATCTCTCTTTACATGGATAGCACAGTCATGACTCGACGACATGAAGCTTTCCGCAGAGCCAAATCCGTCGCCACTTGTCAACGAACTTATGTCCGGCCAAATGACCTATCCTTTTACATCCAGGACGTCGAGTTCTGCCGTCTCATGGGAACCTGTTTCGCAAGCATTCGGTCAACAAACTCCGCATGATGAGCCGTTGATATAATAAACTCTACGATGCATGATTTTTTGAAGCCATCAAACTAGGCATGAAGCTCTTGTTGGCCTTCCGCTTGACCGACATAAGGATTATCCCTATGACGCCATTTGTCCGTCCCATGACAGAGCGGGAGCCGACAACCCTATAACTTTGAGATATAGAAACCTCGACTCTCTCTTTTTCTCTCTCTCTCTAGCACGATAGAACCTCTTTTCTCAACTCTGTCCTCAATTAGCGTCCACCGTTTCCTCGCCATAACTATCTGTTACGTTACACTGGACATCTGGTCACTGCGCCATGTTTGTGACCCTCGAGTTTCGATAAAACGAGAGTCTCTCTTGTACATTATGCCCAGCATCGAACCAATGAAAGAAGATCTGACAATCTGCTCGTTTGTGCACATCCTGTAAGTGAAACTGCTATGAACATACATACAAACGTAGATCATCCTTGTACTCCCTATATTCAGTTCGCTGGAATCATCCTCAACATTTTACTCTTATAGTTGTGAGGAGATAATGCGTTCTGGATATCGTCCGTGCCCGAGAGCAAGAAGAAGTATGCTTATGGAGCGACATTACGAGAGCTCTTTACCATGGTAATATTTTACACCAAGGACGAGCGAGCTTTCATCATCTGTCGTACGTTCTGACCGTCAGCAAGTCTCGGAGATGCCATGCGTCGTGACCGAACGTCCGTTCAAGTTCGCGACCGAGAGATTGATTTGTTCTTTCTGGCTGCCGGATGAGAAAAAGCCAGACGAGCTTTTAGTTGGGAAGCCAAAGCATCGAATGCAGGCTCAACACAGCTTCAAGCTCAAAGATGCAGGAATATATTCGCTTGAATGCTTGTTTGATTGGAACAACACTCTCTGTTGCAGGGCTGGAAAGAAAGCAGTTGCCTTAGCCTCTCCCATCACTTTTATTTAATGCCCCAAGCCGCAGTGCATTTCCATACAAGATTCAAAGACTAGCAAGGACGTCTTTGTGGCTGGTGCTCTCATGAACGAAAATAAAATCAATCAGCCTACCTCGAATCAAAGAAGAAATGGCCAACTTCTTGAAAGAGGGTGGGTTAAGAGTAGTGGTCGACATGGACTGGAAAATTAGAACGATTTGCTATGGAAAATAGAGGTATCATAACGTTCAGTTCATTTCTAAGTAGTTGAAGAACACTAGCTACAGCTTTGCTCTCAATGACGAGCATGTATGCAAATGTATCAAGGGCGGAATGCAAAGAGTGAAAAAAAATGAAGCAGAGAACCATATGTTAGGCCATGGGTCAATGCCGGTGATGCGCACCTCTATTATCAACAATAATCCATTGAAAAACACAAATCCACAGCACACACGCCTGATACAAAGACCCCTCACATATGCCCAGCCCCCTTTTCCATCAAGCCAATCCTTTGTCGGTATGACTACACTTTTACCGTCGCCATTTCGAGCAACCACTACTATCTTCACTTGCTCTTTATTCCGTATACTTGCTGGCCTTGTATATGTTTAGTACTCTCTGCTAACAAATATGAGTGCATTGATACAAACTGAGTACGATTGACGACTTAGAGATATTACATATACTGTCTACTATTGTACATGGTATAGGTGGTAGTACCTTTTAGGATAGATCAAGGATAACCCGCAGTCGAAATATCTAGGATTTGACCATCTTCTACCCAAAAATAAAATCATAACATCTCACAAGAAACTCCCCTATAAGGACTGGCTGCCCTACAAAGATATGGATAGAGTTTGCTGGCTCATGCTAGACGGCACCATAAAGTTAGACTGCGTTCTAACAGGACTTGCAAGAGCTGCTAGCCTTGGCTCCGACAGCCTTCGCGCAAGATTCAGAGAACACTAACCTGAAGTTAGGTTTCAAGACGACGATAGTTTGATGATCAGTGTTTGAGTTGTCGCTATATACTGGCGTATATTCCGATTGAAAAGAATAGTCGTCTTTTTAGAATGTACTATACTCTAAGCAGTTCTTGGATAAATTGCACCAGACTTTACCTTAAGAGTGTACATATTTGATCATGGCATTTGTAGTATCATATTCCACTCTTTAGTGCAACGGGTTCTTTAGTGTTCATTACCCTGTATCAAATCTACAGAGCCGTATACCTTCTTTGGACCTTTCTGATCTGTTCTAGTGAATGGTACCGGTACAAAGACCCGTTGCTCACCCTCAGTACCAAAGTACCAATGGTACAACCATTAATCCGTATAAGCGAATAAACGACATTTGACGCTCCTTTTTTTACGTAAAACCTGGCGTTGCAGTGCATTTATCTCGATACATCATACAAGTAATGAATAAAGTCAGAGTTTATTTGACGTCCTAGGGTTCACTGATTTCGATGTGTAATGACAGAATGCAGTATCTGTATGCAATCTTCATCTGGACAAAGCAATTCAATATATTTGTTGTAGAATGGTCTAGAATTATAATTATTGGTGTAGATTCTCAAAAAAATGCATGGAGGAGATGAAGCTACAGCTCGAGCTTAGTCTTTAGAATCTGTCGGTCCTATGTGAGTGAACCATAGCACGATTTATATCGGTACTGGTACGTCCACCACCGGTATCAATCTCTACTTGGATTGTGGAAGGGATCATCGAGAACCATCCATAGGTAGTAAGGGACCAAAGTTCATGAGCGAGAAGGCAAAGGCGCACAGATCACCTTGGAGAGACACCTAATTGGTCCGATTTCTTCGTACTGTTGTCACCAACTTGTCATACAAAATGGGCCTATTGTCATCGTCACGTTCTGAGATGGAGACGTACACGCGTCATCGAGAAGCTCGCCACCAGTGACGTCGCCAGAGTGGGTGCTTCTGGGCCGTGATGGCATTTTGGGGCCGCCCGTGGAGTCGCTTGGGTAAGTCTTGCCGAAAAAGCCTTCAAGGTAGCCTCTTCATTATATGATAATACAAAGCCACGTGAGTGGAGTCATGGTGTTGAGAGGCATCTAAGGAAATGGTAATGAGTGCTGAGAGACGTGAGGCGAGGATAAGTTAGTGCAGAGGAGTATTGAAAAGGGCATTGGCTATAACACTAAATAAATAAAAAAAATAGGTGGTTTATGGAGGCAAGGCCGACCACATCACCACATAGAGAAGCAGGGAGTTGAGGGCTCGAGGTCCTGTTCGAGACAGGGAGTCTAGCACATTCGGAGCTCGAGGTCCTGTTCGGGACAGGGAGTCTAGCTCACTCTGGGCTCGAGGTCCTGTTCGGACAGGGAGTCTAGCACACTCAGGGCCTGATTAAAAAAAAGGCAGATGCACGCTCGTCCCCTCCGAGGACTCGGTTTCTGCAAAAGGTGCGAGAAACCGAGGAGTCGTTTAACCAACTAAGACTCATTGAGAGCTTAAGGCAGGGAGACGTTAATGCATTGCCTGGCTCACCTGAACTCTCATCACCAACTGAGGACCACCTTCGTAGAAGGCAGGAGTCAAACAAATCCCTAACAGAATCACTGTTCAGGGCCCTTCACAAAATAATAAAGAACAACGCGGAAGGGGAGTTGAATGCTCAGCGCTGTGCACGGATTTGGTGATGACGAGAGTTTCCTTGTAGGCATGGAAGAGAAGGGAAGGAGGAGGAACACGTAGAATCAGAGATTCTGAAGATAAAATGTTGAGCTGTCACGTGCTGCTAATGTGCCACAGCCAAAGACTTTGGTGGCAACTGAGCTGTAACCCTTGCAATATGGCAGCACGTTAGTATTAGCAGCGCTTAAGCCTTAGCAATTACAAAGCATTGGCAACGCTCTTACATTGACATCAGTCAGGCATTAGCATTACTCTGGAATTGGAAGCACTTCACCATTGGTAGCGTTTCGGAATTGGCAGCACCTTGACCTCGACAACCAGGCGTTCTTAAAAGTACTAAAGCATGGATTCAAGTGATAAGAGCCCAACCTTTGATGCATTGTGTCAGATTGTTAAAGAGCTTGACGCGACTTGCTATGCTCGCTTTTGTAATGTTGCAAAAGCTGTCAACAAACAACGCTGCAGTCAGTTGTACTGCCGAGTCATGACGAGATTGTTAGAGAGCGACAACCAGTCGGCAGTGAAAACAGGCAAGGCTATGGAAGCCTTCTGGAACAGCCCTGAACGCGAAAAAACTATCGATGATTATTGGGATACGAAATGCAGTGAAGAAGATATCGACCGTTTGGTGGTAAGTGATTATCACAAAGACCTTTATTTTATCTCATGCTTCCTCGGCACGCGCTTGGGTATACCTCTTTCTTACTACATATTCATCTATTTTATTATTTCTAATTTGTATGTCCTTGCTGTTTTCTAGGTTCGTTCAGCCACGCGAGTCGTTGAAAACGTCGCCCGTCTCAACGACCAGCTTTCAACCGCATACACTGACGCTGTACTTTGTGAAGCAGAAAGCCAGCTGAGAGCGCATCACTACGATCGCAGTTCCTCTGTAGACGTCGACGAGGACACAGATGTCACTGATCTCCAGGAACTGAGCACCCAGTCACCCTTTAGCGATCTCATTAAAGATCTATACGCCCTTGTAAGCATTTTACATGCATGCGACTGTCGGAAAACTTTTTATCGCCTCGTCTGATTAACATTCTCTATCTATTCTGTTATCTCTCTTGACATGGATAGTACGGTCATGACTCAACCAAGATGAAGCTTTCTGCAAAGCCGAACCCGTCGCCACTTGTCAGTGAGCTTTATGCCCATGCAAAACATCTGCTCGAAACTTGGCACAAAGATGACATTATACACCAGAAGCATCTTCTGTATGCTACGCTTTCTACCTGATATCTGTCCTTGCATATGGATTATTTTGAACGTTGCTGTTTTGGATAATAATCTGATATTATTTCTTATTCTTAATAGCGTTTCTCTCTCATGCATCATCAACACTATCGATGGGGACAACAAGAGCTTCTATGCCCAGTTTGATGATTTCAAGAAATCCTGCATCGTGGAGGAGTTTATGACACCAACGACTCGTCAATCAGAGTTTGTTGATCGAATGCTTCGAGAAACAGGCTTCCATGAGACGGCGGATCTCGACGACTTGGACACCTGGTCATTGCGCCATGCTTGCGATATTCGAATGTCGATGAAGCGAGAGTCTCCCGTGTGTATTTTACCCAACATCGATTCGATGAAAGAGGAGCTGACAATATGCTCGCTTGTGCACATCCTGTAAGTGAAACTGTTATAAACATACATGCCAACGTAGACCATCCCTGCACACCCTATATTCTGTTCGCTGGAATCATCCTCAACATTTTACTCTTTTTATAGTTGCGAAGAGATCATGCGCTCTGGAAACCGTCCGTGCTCGGAGCAAGAAGAGGTGTGCTTGTGGCGCGACATTGCCAGAGCTCTGTATCATGGTGATATTGTACCAAGAATGGGGGAACTTTCATCATCAGCCGTACGCTCCGATCGCCGGCGGGTCGAAGGTGCCATCTGTCGTGATCGAACGTCCGTTCAAGCCCGCGGCAGAAAGATTGATTTATTCTTCCAGCTGCCGGATGAAAAAAAGCCAATCGAACTTTTTAGCTGGGAGGCCAAAACGTTGAATGCAGGCCCAACACAGCTTCAAGTCCAACGATGCAAGAACATTCGTTTGAACGCATGTTTGATTGGAACAACACTCTCCATTGCAGGACTGGACAGAAAACAGTCGCCTTATCCTCTCCCGTCGCCACTCCTACTTGATATCGCAGGCCGCAACGCTCTGCCATACAAGGTTCAAAAGATCAACAAGGACGTCTTTGTGGCTGGCGCTGTCATGGAAGACAAAAGTCTAATCAGCCTACCTCGAACCAAAGAGGAAATGGTCAGCTTTTTGAAAGAGGGTGGCTTAACAGCATTGCTCAAAGTCAAGGTGTGTGTATGATGCCGCTACTGCCTCCAGCAAGTTGAGTACTGAAGTTCAGGAATCATCTTCTATGTTACTAACGGTGAACCTTTGTATGCTATTAGGTTCTTAATGATGAATATGCCAAATGCATCAAGGACGAAATTCAAAAAGTGAAAAAGGACGAAGCGAAAAACCGCATGCTAGGCTATGGATCGATGCCAGAGATTCGCAACCCCATAATCAACACTCCTACCAAAAAGCACAGATCCACCATGCCACGGACGCCTGACGCAAAGAAGCCTCATGTAAGTGAATAAGTCATTCTTTTGGCCGGCTAGCAGCCTACCATTGACCAACGGTAGGTGTATTTTCATGACTAACTATCAATTTTTTCAATTGACGAGCGCGGATCTAGGAGAATTATGTAGATTATTGAATTTATTGTTTTTGTTTTGCCTTAACTTAGCTCATGAGCGAACAATAACACACTTTTTATGTGAACAATAAAACTCATCACTTGCGTCATTTGCGTGCATTTCCATACCCCATGCCTGGGCGAGTCCCATAGGTAGGAGAAAGACGACTTGGAGCTATGTCAGGGGCAGGAGTAGGGGACCCCTCCATCTCGAAAAAGAACTCGTTCCTCCTCCTCTTCCATATCAAAATCTATGTTCATATCGTTTTCCTCTTCTATAATGCTCTCATTAACGCCATCCACAGCTCCCAACCCATCCAAAACCTCTTCATAAGGGTCTTCAGAAGGTCTAACCAAATAATGGTTATTGTAAAGGTGACCAAGGCTTTCCCCTCTGATAGATAGCGTGAAATTCCGCCCCAACTCACAGATCCATTCCTCGGCCATTTCGACCGTTATTCGGTTAAGTCCATTTTCAACACGTCTAGTCAGACTCTCGCTCTCCACGGTACGTCTCTTGATATGATTCTTCACAGAGCTGATAACAGACTCTGCAGCGTTAGGATGCAGGCTGTATAGAGGGAGAAAGAGGAGAGTGTGGCCAGCATTGGCGACGATCTGTCGAGCGGAATTTATCTTGTGGATTCTTGCGTTGTTGAGGATCGGGACACGGGTGCCATTGAGTCGAGGGAAGAGTCTCTCTGTCAAGAAGGATGCAAATTGCTATGAATTGTATGTACCTGTCTTGAATTGGCTGGCAACAATGCCCGTTTTGTCAAGGTGACCACTAAGGACAGGCTGGCTCTTCTGTTGGTGGGGATTTGAAGCACTGGGCGGTGACCCTGTGGAGCACGTCCGAACCTGCGATGGATGTGCAGGTTAAAACCCGCTTCGTCGGGATATACATATTCCCGTGTTCTAGGAGGGCATCGCTTGCCCATTTGTGTCGCGCTTCAACGTGAAGTGGGTCGTTGCAACCTCCTGGCTCGGCGCGGGTGTGTCTGAGAGAGTATCCCATATGATTGCGAACAGAGCGGTCAACTGAGTTCATGGACACAAAGGGGATCAATGTTGAAAGTCTTGTTGAGATCGTTTGTCAGGGATGCAGTAATTTCATTGAACTTCATGAACCTAGATCATAGAATACAAGTAGAGACGCGAAGAATAAAGCAAACAATCTCCAAGCATAGCATTGCCTTGGGTGGTCAAGGTACCAAAAGTACCGGTGTGGTACTTTATTTCCGGTATCATGTACTACGAGCATGCGTCCTTGTATGCATGAGTTCCCAAGAGATGTGTATTAGCTTCCATTGCGCCCAGACCTGATAAAGCGAGGTGCGCGCAGGCCTTTCTTCTCGCTATTACATGTGTATGTCACATACGAGTACTTCAATGATTCATGCAATCCCCAAGACAAGCTTTCACTATGGTTCAATTCGATGTGTCCATCAGCCACTCCCATAAGCTCTTTTCATGCCCACGTGTCTTGCCATCCGCTGTGCCTTCCAAGAGTAGGTTTTGTCTACAATGGCCAAGGGGGGGGGCTGAAAGTAGGTAAAAGATCGTAAGGTTACTGTTGGGATGGGAAGAAAAAATGGTAGAAGGAAGGAAGAGAGACACCGTTCTATTTTGGTGTCTTCCCTCACTGCACTGTACGTCCCTTAATGTTTTGACCATCACTTTTTCTCATTCTTTATCTAATTGAATATTTTTAATCTCCTCTAATCGCCTGTTTATGTCAGATTCCTCGGCTCCCTTGCTTTTCCCTGATCATTTCTTTTCATCCTGGATACATACTCCATCAAGGATAGGGATTGGATGGACACTCAGATCCGAACTCCAAGCCTGTCCAAAAGTATATAGTGTGTTATTTTGTTTCCAAAATGATATGCTTCATGTTCATTTTGCATAGTATACAGTGGTGACCAAAACTGATCGAATGTGTACGTATTTTGCTGTGATGTTTATTTCCTGCTCAACTACGTGAAGGTAGAGAATCATTGATATCAAGTGTCTGGTAAATGGTCAATGATCCCTGTCATGATGCACTGATTGGTCGCTGGTGTCTTGTTTGGGCGACAAGTAACTTTAGTTAGCAATCTGCTCCTGGCGTATGTCTTCGAATGAGGTCGTGTTGCAAGTAGGTGCAGTTCTCAATAAGAAGCTGCCCTACCTGCGGCGCAATAGACAGCTGCAAATCTACATGACATTCACTTGATACGATTTTGTCAAATCTCGAGAGTTCGCATACCACTCGCGACCCATTCGTTTCCATAGTTCCCAACAGCTTTGGGAATATTCTGGGTATGCTCCATGGCGACGATTCAACTCAGTCCATATTTATTTCAGTGAATTACGATCTGGCGACTGAACAGGCCACATGAGTAGAGTTCCTTCGTTCTCTATCAATGTTTTGACCACAGATAATCGCGAACAATATTGGCAGTATGCTTGGAGTTTTCGACGTGTTAAGCAAATAATCGCCATGACCAAGGCTCCATTCTTCCAGAGACTCGTACAGACCTCCGGGAGAATCCGCTTGTATTACCCCGCATCTATAGTACTATCGGTTTTTGTGGTATAGCCAGTTCCGTAGCATGAGAAGCATGTCTAAATCTTCGCACTGCCGCTACCAAATTCTACCGTACTCTAAACTACACGGCCAGATACAGTATCTGTACGCAATCTTTGAATGACTTCCTCTTCTTCTGGACAAATCAAGTCAATATATTTGTTGTAGAATGGTCTAGAATTATAATTATTGGTGTAGATTCTCAAAAAAATGCATGGAGGAGATGAAGCTACAGCTCGAGCTTAGTCTTTAGAATCTGTCGGTCCTATGTGAGTGAACCATAGCACGATTTATATCGGTACTGGTACGTCCACCACCGGTATCAATCTCTACTTGGATTGTGGAAGGGATCATCGAGAACCATCCATAGGTAGTAAGGGACCAAAGTTCATGAGCGAGAAGGCAAAGGCGCACAGATCACCTTGGAGAGACACCTAATTGGTCCGATTTCTTCGTACTGTTGTCACCAACTTGTCATACAAAATGGGCCTATTGTCATCGTCACGTTCTGAGATGGAGACGTACACGCGTCATCGAGAAGCTCGCCACCAGTGACGTCGCCAGAGTGGGTGCTTCTGGGCCGTGATGGCATTTTGGGGCCGCCCGTGGAGTCGCTTGGGTAAGTCTTGCCGAAAAAGCCTTCAAGGTAGCCTCTTCATTATATGATAATACAAAGCCACGTGAGTGGAGTCATGGTGTTGAGAGGCATCTAAGGAAATGGTAATGAGTGCTGAGAGACGTGAGGCGAGGATAAGTTAGTGCAGAGGAGTATTGAAAAGGGCATTGGCTATAACACTAAATAAATAAAAAAAATAGGTGGTTTATGGAGGCAAGGCCGACCACATCACCACATAGAGAAGCAGGGAGTTGAGGGCTCGAGGTCCTGTTCGAGACAGGGAGTCTAGCACATTCGGAGCTCGAGGTCCTGTTCGGGACAGGGAGTCTAGCTCACTCTGGGCTCGAGGTCCTGTTCGGACAGGGAGTCTAGCACACTCAGGGCCTGATTAAAAAAAAGGCAGATGCACGCTCGTCCCCTCCGAGGACTCGGTTTCTGCAAAAGGTGCGAGAAACCGAGGAGTCGTTTAACCAACTAAGACTCATTGAGAGCTTAAGGCAGGGAGACGTTAATGCATTGCCTGGCTCACCTGAACTCTCATCACCAACTGAGGACCACCTTCGTAGAAGGCAGGAGTCAAACAAATCCCTAACAGAATCACTGTTCAGGGCCCTTCACAAAATAATAAAGAACAACGCGGAAGGGGAGTTGAATGCTCAGCGCTGTGCACGGATTTGGTGATGACGAGAGTTTCCTTGTAGGCATGGAAGAGAAGGGAAGGAGGAGGAACACGTAGAATCAGAGATTCTGAAGATAAAATGTTGAGCTGTCACGTGCTGCTAATGTGCCACAGCCAAAGACTTTGGTGGCAACTGAGCTGTAACCCTTGCAATATGGCAGCACGTTAGTATTAGCAGCGCTTAAGCCTTAGCAATTACAAAGCATTGGCAACGCTCTTACATTGACATCAGTCAGGCATTAGCATTACTCTGGAATTGGAAGCACTTCACCATTGGTAGCGTTTCGGAATTGGCAGCACCTTGACCTCGACAACCAGGCGTTCTTAAAAGTACTAAAGCATGGATTCAAGTGATAAGAGCCCAACCTTTGATGCATTGTGTCAGATTGTTAAAGAGCTTGACGCGACTTGCTATGCTCGCTTTTGTAATGTTGCAAAAGCTGTCAACAAACAACGCTGCAGTCAGTTGTACTGCCGAGTCATGACGAGATTGTTAGAGAGCGACAACCAGTCGGCAGTGAAAACAGGCAAGGCTATGGAAGCCTTCTGGAACAGCCCTGAACGCGAAAAAACTATCGATGATTATTGGGATACGAAATGCAGTGAAGAAGATATCGACCGTTTGGTGGTAAGTGATTATCACAAAGACCTTTATTTTATCTCATGCTTCCTCGGCACGCGCTTGGGTATACCTCTTTCTTACTACATATTCATCTATTTTATTATTTCTAATTTGTATGTCCTTGCTGTTTTCTAGGTTCGTTCAGCCATGCGAGTCGTACTTTTGTGCGTGATTGTTCTTCTCGTCTTCTCCTTTACCGCCGGATTGGGTGGAAGCCCACCACCAGCGCATACCGAACGAGCGATATAACCCCAGGCTACTAATAGTCGTGAGTGGGAATAGAACTCAAAGTAACGAATTACAAAAAAATCGCCTGAGCGATTTAAACCACACCACACTTTAGACACATTGAATTCTGTGGTATGCCAGATTACAAGTTTCCTTTGACTCATGGCCTGCACACCCAATCTCGAGTTGCTACGCCTCAACCTCGCTTGCTACTATAACACCTTTTTCAAACTGGGATTTCAGCAAACAGCCATTAACCAACACCAACCTCCGTCGATGTGTCTACTCTGTGTTATTTTTCTCAGCCTCTCTTCCCCACACTGCCTTCAAGTGGCAGATATAATAAAAGACAGGCTCTTGCGTTGAATATGGAACCATGCTTGCCACTTGATTTTATTTTACAGTGCTGTTTTCAAGCTCATACGACATGCCCCATTTGTGCAAGTTGACAACTGACGGTAGATACTTGGAGATCCAACCTTTAAAACTTGAATATATGTTGACGGTGCTCTGCCCCACCCTTGTTGAGCACCTATATTTTTGATGTGAACCGCTGGAAAACAGCCTGAGCGTGCAGCAAATCGCGAACATCACCAAAATTTCCGGACTCTGCGGTGAGTCTCGCACCAACGTGAGCTCTATCCAGCTCCACCCACAGGCTACTATGTATAAATCTTTTCGAGAGTGGTTATACCCGTCTAGTGTTTCGTGGTCGTGTCTTTAGAATAGATCAAGGATAATTCGCAGTCGAAATATCTAGGATTTGACCTTCTTCTACCCAGAAATAAAAGCATAAAATCTCATAAAAAACTCTCCGTCGGTTCGCATAATAGGGCTAAAGAAACAAATTATGCATTCAAATTGGAAGAACCCCTTTCCTAGTAGGACTTGTTTGTCCTACAAAGATCCGGACAAAATTTGCTGATTCATAGCTGCACGGCACCATACAGTTAGACTGCGCTCTAACAGCACTTGCAAGAGCTGCAATCCTTGGCTCAGACAACCTTCGCGCAAGATTCGGAGAACCGCCAACCTAGCTGAGTTAGGTTACAAGGTGACGATTGTTTGATGATCAACGTTTGGGTTGTCACTACTGGCGTATATGCCATTTGAAAGTATAGTCGTCTTTTTGGAATGTACCATAGAGGAGAAAATGGTTATCTTCTCCCCAAGTATCAGTAGCTCTCACAACACTTGCAGAGTTGACTTGCTGTAGAGCTCTCTCTCTCTCTCTCTCTCTCTCTCTCTCTCTCTCTCTCTCTCTCTCT
>JAAAIY010000478.1:0-13439 GCA_016098105.1 Actinomortierella wolfii
TGGAGTGCAGAATCGACAGGTCTTGATCTGGGATTCCTGGTAGAACGATGGCATCGGTATATTTGTCCACGGCGTCTTGGAACTTGTCCTCTTTCAGGAGGTTGTTGCCTTCTTGCTTGAGCTCGACAGCCTTTTGGACGTTCTTGCCCAGGACATACAATTTTGATCCGCTCGAGTGTGAGTGTAGAATATCATCCAGCTCGTCGTCCGTTACACCGAGGAACAACAGAATGTCTTTCAGATCGGTCCAAAACTGTTGGTACAGTTGATCGGTGACTTTCTTGTCCGAAAGATGGGCTATTCTGTTTCGGATTGACACCAAGGTCTTGAGCTTGGCATGGAATGTTGTGTCCTTGTTGAGATCGGTCTTGGTGAAAATAGAATTGAAAATCGACAGGTCCCACTTTCTGGTGTCGCCATTTTCCAGAAGGTCCTTCTGAATCTTCCCTGCGATTTTATACACGCTTGATCCCACGGTCGTCGTGAATGACTGTCCGCACGCGGGAGTGTTGTCCCACTCAACATTGTACTTGCGTTTCCAACATTGCTCGAACATTGTTCCCAGGCATTCCGATGCTCTCACAAGCAGTAGCTCGACCTTGAGCCAATTGTTAAACTCTGCAGAGTTCATATTGTAGCCTATATTAGATTGAATAATACAATCTGTCAATTGACTGTTCATATCATGCCGTGGCCCTCTGTAACACACACCTCCTACATTGGTGTATGTATGCATTGACACTATCACTCAGATCCTTTGGTGAATAGCTTCGACGAAGTGGAGAACATTTTGTACGCAGGAAGCAGTGCACAGCCCAAATGAGCATGTTACAGGCAGAGAGAAGATGGAAAGGATTCCACACAATGCCATGATTGTAACAATAGTATATGATGCCAAAATTCACAGCGACGCAATACTCAGAGTGTTTGTTGGACGATGAAGCTCCCACGACTGACATACTACTGCTGCGATGCATTCATCTACGCCCACAGATTCCCATTCAAATATTTCGACCCAGAGTGTCTCTTAAACTGCCAACTGCCATAAAAAGTGTGATTACAGTGCTATGCTTTACCTTTAACCAACGGATATTTTCACAACAAGAGAAGATATGGAGGATGAGGCTAGAAATGAATCCAGTCTTAGGTAAGAGAAGGATGAAAGCAAGAATCTCAAGAAGAGAAGAGATATCAAAGAGGCGAGAGGTATCAAGAGGTAGAGAAGGATAGGTGAGAGAAATAGAAGTGGGCTTCTGAGGTGTGTTGTCAGGTGAGGAAAAAAAAAGAACGGTGTAGAGTTGGTTGGATGTTATATATTGTTGTCCCTCCTTTGCGGCAATAACACTGCCGGAGTAATCCATTGTCCATCGTACAAAAAAAATCTCGGACATAAAAACTGCAGTGCTCTGTTTGTTGAAAATCCTCACTAAGAGCATTCCCACACTCTTGTCACACGTACATCAATGAACAATAGAAATTTCTGAAAGCACTAAACATCGTGCGACACATCTGTGGCAGTGAAGTCCATTGACGCTTGACAAGACCAAGGCAGGGGGCGGATGAAGTCAACCAGAGGCAGGTGATGTTATTTGCCATCACAGGAATATTTAATGTGAATTTACAGTGCTGGTTTATGGAATACATCATGCAGCTTGCAACATCGCATGGAAGCACCCGCCTGTTTTTCACGATATGCAAGTTTATTGCCCGCATTGCTCGTGTGTGAAACAGCGGTTCTTTGGGCAAGTCTCTGGAGAGTAAGAACAAAATATAATGTAAACTCACTTCAATAACCTATGGCATGAACAATATAGTTTAAGGCATATAGTAACATTGAGGTGGGAAGATTTCAAGGGTATCGTTGGACAAAATGCCCGCCATGTCTTTTGTTTTTTGATTCCCGAAATTATGTACTGTATACTGCAGATCATCGTTGCACAAAAAAAATCAGGGGTATCTGAGACAAGATGTGGCAGTGCACTCTTGCTCCATGTTTGCGGGTATATCCTTGCAAGTGGTGTTTATCATACTCTAGTCTTCCAAAACAACATTCAGCGACCAATCTCTTCCTTCTTTCTCCACTTCCCTCAGCCTCCATACTCAGCCGCAGCTAGGAAAATTGCAGGAAATTACTAAAAGATATCCCAATACACAACAAAACTCACGCAGACTTCGTACCACCTCTTCGGGATCAAAGCTCTATCAAGGACTCCCAAAGGATACAAACGTCGTGATCATCGCCAATGCAATTCTCTCTCTCTCTTTCTTTCAATTGCATTGACGGTATACACTTCTCACAGCAGAGCCAACTCAAATCAAATCTCTCGCCAATATCGAAGTCTGTTTTGACATTGAATTGCGAATTGGACAAATATTAATCTCTTTGGTAACTGATGCGACTCAGGAGTGAAGTGATGCTGGGGTCACCTACTACCGGCATGAGCACACCCTCACGCCATTAGTGGTACGGACGGAGTCATCAGGTAAGAGAATGCCTCAGCCTCAGATACTGACAAATACTTATTTTACAAGACTCTGGTCCACAACCAAGCCGACTGCAAGGAAAGGAGGACTCGCCAATCAGCGCAAAGAGTACGAAGGAAAAAGAAAATAACAGCATGCGAGAATTTGAACACAAGTGCCAACTGGCAAGGACCATGTTTAGTAGATCAGTCGAGCGGACAGTGACAGCTCAAGCATCTTCCACCCACCACACCAAGAGTAACGGTAATTGGACGAACTAAACCTACAGCTTGAGAATATGCCAAAAGAGAAAGCATCGCATTGCGAGATTCCCGAATCTGACGGAGAAGAATGATTCACTTTTCCCTCCCCCCTTTCAACACGCTGCACAGTCCCCTCCCATGACAAATTCGGATTTCCACGACAGCTTTGCGCCCCTGAAGAGAGGAGGGCGTGTTGAACTCCAGTGAAAAGGGCCAAAGAAGGGTATGCAATCAGCCATCGGGGAGAGCAGGCCACAAAGATGATCACGATAGAGAGAACGATAGTGTGAAACCTGTTGACTGCGGCATAAACAACCTTGTTACCCACGCCTCGAGTTTCACCCATCCACACAACCTCTACCAATAGTAATCGGTAACACCGGTCCCCGAACAAGAGCATAACCCAACAAATACCAGGAGTAGCAATAACAACGACCAAAATATCAAGTAGCAGAACAATCAAGAATTAGCCTATGGTAGCCGCTAAAGATGCAACCAAGCCTGTATCCAGAAGCAGAGCCAAGCTTGTAATGAGAAGATCTAACTCTTGTAAATTACAGCCCACAACGCGCGCGGCGATAAGAACATGACACTACCCCACACAGATTGTAACAATTTACATTTTTGGATTAGATGTATTGGCACCGACGTCTTCGGCCCTACTGGACCGAAACTCGTACAAAACATATTCGACAGCACGACCACAAACCTGGTTCCCCCTTCACCAAAATCAGTGATGCTTTTTGTTGGGTCGCATGCAGAGCAAGGTCCATGGGTGTAGTGATTTTGGATCTTTTACCAATCCGAAGGAAGGACTTCAAGAAGGAGGAGGTCAATCCAAATCCGACTCTCCCCTCTGCCTGTGTCCTTTCTTACGATGCAAAGTGTTGAGATCCGGGACAGATAAGGTTGTCTTTTCGCCAAAGGAATCAATAATCCCTTGCAATCTTTCCCTTTTTATTTATGTTTTGTAATCTCACCGATGCAGTACACACCACGTACGATAACTTTCAGATGGCGTGCTACATCACTCCATTAAAGCGTACCCGTGCTCCTGTCAAGTACTACTGTGAGTCCGTCCTATCTGAGAGCGATGTTGGTTACTTCTTCAACACCTTTCGCATGATGACACATCCAACTCAGACCTCATTATTGATCTCATAAGGGACCATCCCTTGTGCAAAACGAAAACAAGAAAAAAAAACAGGCGCCAGTGAACGTGCAGCTCTAAGTCGCCCTCCATCATTTCACCCATGATGGCCCTTTGTTCGCCTCTATTGCTATCGGTCACCAGCTTTGTGTTTCAGTTGGTTCCATTGTCCGTTATACAAGATGTACAACCAGTGCTCTTTGCGTCCATATCACCAAGTACATCAAGTGGCCGACGGAGGAATGGAGGCTGCTCATCAAGGAACAGCTTGGCAGAGGCAGCTTCCCAGATGTCACTGAAGTTATTGCATGTAGACGACACCATGATCCCTGTCTTTCGGGCTCCAGTATTAGGACGCAATTCCTTTGTCACACGCAAAAACAACTATTTCATGTTGCCACAGGGTATATGGGGTATGCAATCATCGTGGTGTGTTAACATTTTTACCATGGGTTTGACAGGAATCAGGTGCTGTACTGGGCGTACAAAGGCACTCCCTCATACAAAGGATTTTTTTCCAGAGGCAACGGCCACTTGATTGGAGGACGTAGCCTAAGCGCCAACACCAAGAGTAATTAAATCAAAGGAGAGAGTCAATCACAGGTCAGAATACCGTTTCAAGGATAACCTTCGTGCGACAAGAGCTAAAATTGAAAATGCATTTGGATGACTTAAGAAGTGACACCGTTACATATATGGACCGAGACTGGAATCACACAAGCGAAAACGACATGGGGTGTATCAAGCAGCAAATCTTGGTCGGTGTGGTCATCCATAATATTCTAATGACCGAGAACGCTCCTCAAGACAATTCCGTCTCTAACAACTTGGGTGTGGATTTGCTGGTGCTGCCAGATGAAAGAAGGGCAGTGGCAGACATAGAGAAATAAGCTGATGACAGATCATGATGTAGCTGGTGGTGATGGCGAAGAGGTGGAAGATCTTCTTGGCAGCGTTTCAGCATAGTAACAGCAAGCAAGATACGAGAAGACGCAACGAATCCTGAGTCCGAGGAAATGAGATAGACTTGCGAATGCAATGAAATAAAACCCTTCAATCTTGGAAGTTGTTTGTTGTTGCAGAAATCTGGGTCATGGTCGTGTGGTGTGGTATGGCCATTATGCTAAGGGATGGGTTCTTTCCCTCTGTTCCTTAGCTCAGCGTTCAGCATCAGCTTTACAAGTCTGAACTCATGATCTAGCCTTTGTTGTTCACGCAGTCTTGCGTCTTCCAGTTCGATTTTTCTGAGCTCGATCCCCTGTTTCTCCTCAGCGTTCTTCTTGTTAATCTCGAGTTCCTCTCGCATCAATTCGAGCTCGTTCTTCAAGGCCGCTATTTCCTCCTCCAAACTTTGAGCAAGAGTTCGTGCAGGTTCCTCGTGACTTGCTACCTTCGTGACGACTGCAGATCTCCTTCTTAGGATGGCTGGAGTTGTCGATCTCGGTCGATCTGGTCCTAATGACCATGAAGAATCTAGAGCTGGCGATATTGAACGATGTGATCTAGGTGATGTGGGAGTCCCTGTATCGGCTGCTGTTCCTAGATTCTCCCAGTCTGGTTGCTCTGTTCGCTGAATGGTATCTTTATGCTCTGTATCAGTATGGCTGGTATCCTCTGGCGGTGTGTCGTAAACAGGCTGTTTACCTTTATTAATAGGTTGAGATAAGTTGCCTGTGACAATGGGGTCGTCCATTCTGTTGAAAGGGTCGTAAAGTTGCACATCATCCCCCCAGGCCTTCTACCAATTGGACTCCAAAATGAAATAATATCTGCACTTCCCCTTCACTCGTTCCTTCCAGCCACTGTTGTTTGGAGAGCCAAGCCCAATGGAGCGACGAAGGGCATGCGCGCTCCTGAACGCCCGTCTAATATTGTCGATTTTGTTCTTGACTTGCAATTCGTTTATGCGTTTGAATGAGACGATATTTTCAGGTGGGTTATCGTTGAAAGACTTCACAAGCTGTCGATAAACCTTCGCCTTTGACATCTTCTTGCTCTTCGTCTGGAGTGCTGTGAAAATCTCTCGTTGATTGAGCTTGTCCACGATCCAATCTGCAAGCCGTTTTCCGTCCCTCATCTTCAAGCTCCGTTCGTATCTTTCCACCCCAGCTTCTAGCGACTCGTTATCGGTATCGGTATAGCCAGATTCGTCTTCTTCAGCCCAATTGGTCGCGTCTTCCGCAATGTTACCCTCTTCGTCATCCACCTTCTCTTCGACCATCAACCTTGCACTTTTGTTATAATGGGGGGGCAGGATCATCCGTCGCCAGTCTTTTGCAGACGGTGCGTGTCTGAAAAGTCGAGACTGCACCTTCGTTGGACAAGGCAGACTCGGGGGTAGGAGACTGAGGGCTTGTCCGCGCTACGGTAGATCCAGATGGCATGGAAACGGTTGGAGAGCTGGCTTTAAGAGCCAATGAAGTGGACCTTAAACCAGGAGTGAGATCATTGGGACGTTTGTCCGATGCATGTTCACGTGAAGGTGATGCAAAATTGACAAACGAAGGTAATGTCGCGATTAGGGAGATGACTGGAGAAAGAACGCTGTCGTGGGTTGAAAACGGAGCTGTTGGTTATTCAAATGGCTGATTGTTGGGTGCATGGTTAGAATTGCTGGCAATGGTGTTGGGCTGTCGATTGGTTGGGTAAGCTTTGTCTAGTCGAGACGATGTAAGTGAGGGTTGTGCTGGCGGTGGAGAGCATGGTGGTATTAACGCAATCGTGCTGGTAGATGAACGGCGGGCACTACTCGGCGAAGAAGGTGGGTTCATGATTGAGGGAAAATGCTAGAGACCGAAAGATAAAAGAATCAGAGAGGGGGACGTTTATGGAGGGAGTAAAGAAATGACTGCTAGCGAAGCTTGCATACAGCAAGCATGTCGCTTTGACCCACCAAACACAGAAACCCATAGCTCCAATTTTTCGCTGCATGGTGCGTTTGGATAGATCAAACGACGTTCCAGTCGATGTCCACCCCAACTCAAATAAAGGTTCAAGGATCAAAGACAGCAGGGTATCCAACCAGCTTGGAGCCACGAATCCTGGAATCCTGTTGTTGGACTTGAGGTACTGGGGGAAGAACAAACACGCGGTTCCCTAGTAGACTGAAACGAGTCGAAGTGGCTCTCGGTGCCATCGGATGTGCTTCAAGTCACCAAAGGTGCAGCTGGGATGTTCCAGTAAAGCATGTGAGCGTGAGTGGCCATTGACAATTGGTGGGGGAAAGCAAATGTAGCGACGACGCGGGGCGGGAAATAGCCTGCGAGTGGAGAATAGATTTTCCTTCAGGTGTTGGGCAAAGGTTTTCTTCAGGTACTGACCTTGGCCGATCACATTTGTGTGTGAGAAATCTTGAACACAATCTCATTCTCCCTCAGACATGAGCATCACCATGGCGCGTGAACCTTTTCATTCACATCCCTCGCGTCCCTCCGGCTCCAATCCTACCTTCAAGTCCTCTCACCCCCGAGCAAAGATTGCCAAAGAGTATGAAGCAATTCTATCCGTCCCAAAGTATGAGGAATACACTAAAGCGGTTCCCAGTTTCAAGACTGTGTTCAAAGACTCTGTAGTCTATCAAGGGCTCCCTCGTCGGACCCATCTCATGGACCTGACCAATGCGCTCCATTCAACAGTCGGTCTTACGGATGGCATTTTTTACCTTGAGCAAAAGTCTGCTAGCAGGCGCATCCCGTACAACACTGCCAACTTTGAGGTCCATTTCAGTAACCGGGAAGGAAACGCTGAGGAAGCCAGGGAACGTGCGCTGACAATACCAATCACCTTAAATGGCATCCAGTATGTTGCCTCAGAACCTGTCGAACAGCATCTCGAAGTACATCGCATCCTGGTACGTAATGTCAAGTGCACCTCCACGCAGGAGGACCTTATGATCCTGTGTGAGGTCTTCAAGAGACTTTTTTTCAAGATATGGGACCATTGTCAAGATCGAGCTGGAACGACCTCTGGATCCCCAACGCCACAGAGGATTCTGGGATCAGGCTTTCTTTTACCTACTTCCACGCGATGTACAAGACCTACCCACCTGTTCTATGACTTACAGAATCCCAGAATGGCGCAACTTGATCACTTGCTACTGGCAGGAACACCCTTTATGCCCACTATGCCAAGGATGGGGTCACTTTACTCGCGACTGCCCCAGCTTGAAGGACGCTCCATGCCGTTACTGCAACTGTATCGGTCATATCCAAAGAGACTGTGCGGAGAAAAAGGCGGACATGCGTCGACAACAGCAACAACGCTTTTGGGAACGAGAGATTCAGGCAGAGGCGGAACACCAGCGTCGCCTTAATGAGATTAGGTCTTCTGCACTCTATTGATACCCCAACGGCATCCTTGTACAATACCACAACAGAAGCTCAGTGGCCAGGTCAACTTGGAGGAGACTCGCGGCCGTAAACAACGGCGTGTTGACTTTCCCCTTCCTTCCACCACACCTTGCAATTCGTCATTTGTTCTAATAATGACAGCAACATCACTATCTCAGCCCTTTTTGAACATCTCACAAAAGTCAATGAGACAGGATAACCACATGAGCGACACGAGCAGCCTAACCGATATCTCCGAAGAAGAGTTTTAGGCCTCACGTAGGAAAAAGAATTTCATGATCAAGGCGCCCAGCCATTTCTCAACACAAGAAATAATCCTCACTCTCACTACCTGACCAAGAACTCGACGCCTATTCGCAACAAAAGTCCAGTAACCAGGAAAGAGCACGTCTTTTGAGCAAAAATTAGTGTCTGTGCCAGCCTAATTGGCTCAAACCCCTGATTGTGAAAGTAGCAATTCTCAGCACGCGCCGAACTAGGAAGTCCTGTTAGCCCCCGCAAATGTCTTTCATCTCTGGATTACGTCCCAAGTGCACCAACATCCTTGCTCTAACAGAACTGCAGCACGATCACAAACACCTATTCGACAACGCCGCATGCAACTGGGTGAGACTATTGGCATTTCTGCCAGCAACTGGAGCAAGTACAGTACTCTGCGTATTGTACAAGTACCTCCAGCTCACCCAACATACAAAACACTCAGTGGAAGCGAATGAGTGAGCAATGTTTCGGACAAATCGACCACACGGCGTTGATATCTGCAATGCGTATGTTACCAACAAACAAGACTGATCACCTTTCTTCGCTCTCCTGTCCGTTCCCCCTCCCTGGCCACGCTCTTGCTACTTGAGTTGATTTCGATACTTGAGCCTCAATGTTTTCAATATGTTTGCGGCTATTCACTTGCTCTTCCGAGGCTCAATCTCTGCTACTCGATAACCTTGACCCAAAGGACACATCGCAAAACCGATAACTGAGCAAGCAGGTCATGATTTCAATGACAGCCTCACTCTTCCATGACACGCTTGAGATCATACACTTCGAAAAGTGTAATAAGTGCGGACTGAAAATTGGCGCATCATATTCTTCATTTACTGAAGCGCAAAGGACTTTATCAGGTCCCTCGCTGTCCAATTACGGTCCCCACTGCCTAAGGTTATCACAGCATAATAAACAGGATTCGTGCGTGGACGCTCTATTGCAGACATTAGCCTGGCCATGTACGCATGGTCCTTCCTGTATTTCACTCTGACCCCATAGAGGAATTGATCCTCCTTGCTAGAAAGACATGATAAAGGTTGCACTCCTGCTCAGAACAAAAATTATTGTAGTACTATTAAAATACCTTGTCTTTCCGACATACACCAGCCTACGACCTTTTCGGAGCATGGATGAGCAAGGGCAAAGTGATAAATTTAAAACATGATAAAAGAATATGGTGAAGAAGGGTGGGGAACAGATTAATAATACATACGATGTGGAAGGATTATTCTCAGGATTGTTCCACGTACAGGTAAATAGGATGTGTATATTTGGTTGGCTGTTGTTCAGTAAACGATCTTTCACATTCTGCTGGGATATTACTATGGCTCCATTTTTGGCAGTACTGTAAGAATACTTCCCATGATCAAAAAGGCGCTACCGTTGTCAGCACCAACAAAGATCATAAACTGCCTGCAAACAGAATATTCATAGGAGGAAAAGAGGTGGGCTATGCAGTCTCAGTGTAATGTCCTGGTAGTAGTTGAATAAGAAAAGAAACGAGAAAGATCCGAAGAAACGGTTAATGGAAAGATTGGCGTTTTATGACTAATGGCGTTGATCCGAGTGTAATAAAGAAACGATGGCAGCGATTCTTGTGCTGACTGCTGCGATTACTGTAATCTTTAGCTCGAATCGGCAGCCTTCAGATGGGATGAGATGCGTGTCCGTGGCAGGAAAAGAATAATCGATATTTACGATAGATCTTGGCGTTTTCTATATGACTATGATGGCTTGGGAAAATGAACACGTACTCAGTTGCATCGAGACCTTCGCTAGAGCGATCTACCTCCCTCACTCGTATTCAACTTACCCTTGGAAACTCTTCCACATACAGTCGTAACAGACAAGGCACTTAGTTACACCACAACCTCGCACTTGAAATACACGACAAAGCCTCATGTCAACACACACCATTTACCTCCATTATACTCAACAAAATGACTTAAACAATACTTCCGATATACTGAAACTGCATGAAAATGGAAGATCGGTTATGTAAGACTGTAACTTTATTTTTACCAGATGCCCAGCCTAACCTACATGAAGCACTGTGGTCAAGATTTACAAAGTGCCACGATACTAATAAAGTAAACGGTGAAAAGTATAAACCATGTTCGAAAAGGTTATGCACATAAGACCTAGCAATTGCAATCCCGTTTGCTTTGGCATGTTGCTATTGGAGAGAGATGAGGCTCCTAGCGACAAAGGTTATTGACATGGCATTGACGTATTTCCTATGCATACCATTACAGCTTTGTACTCTGCCAATCATGATCCATTATGAATTCTTTATTTCCCTTAAAACGCATGAACACAAGCACCGATGACGCTTCAAAGAGACCTAGAGTCCTCGTTCTGGCCACTCAATTGGCCGATTCTCATTGTCCATTCTCCCGTAAATATTTTCCATATTCGCCTACACGGTTAACAGTACCATTTCTGGTATATTTGGTACAGGGATGCGTACCGGATTTTGGACCGATATGGGTCAAGTGTACCGGTATCAATCACTAGGAAAGATGCATCCAAAAGAAATAAAAGAGTGCATCCCATTTCCTTCCTCCAGGTACACTTTCTCTCACTCTTCCTCTCTCTCTTTTTTATGATAGCTCTCTACTGTCCATACTCGCGTTCATGATCAGCTACGGTCATCCTCACACAGTTATGTCTATGAACGGAGTCAAAGTGTAACTAAGACTAGAAACAAAGCATTTTTCCAAAATGGCGTCCTCCCAAGAAAGCTAACAAGGCTCATGAGAGTGCAATTGTTTTCAGTATCAAGCTCGCTCTACAATGGCGAGTGTCAGAGGGCTGTGTTTTCGGCGTAGACAAAGGTTTGTTACATCTCCTTGTTATACAATACTAGTCGTCTACGTACTATCTTCTTATAGTCTATACCACGTTTATTCATATTAGAAAATATCGTGATGGCATCCGGGTAAGAGAACAGAAGCAAAGACGAAAATGCAAAGCTACAGGAAGGAATAAGGTGCGTCGTAAAAGGGAATCAAAGAGAACTAGTGCATCAGTGGCGATGTCCACACAAGATATGGATAAGCGTCACAAAAAGTGAAAAACATGAGGTACAAGCAAGGAGCGGTTGGAGACGGCTGTTACTCGTTTGAGATCAAGATAACGTTGTACTCGCTCTTTTTCCGCACAAATGAGGAGTAGAACTAAAGGGGGGGGAATATGACAGTAACTTGAATTACTCTCGAACTACTCTTACTGTTGACACCACGCTTCAGCCCGCGTATCTTTGTAACGCCGTAACAGTAACACGGTAGCCAAGGATTTTTCCCTCTTTGAGCAATCAGAGTACTTATGTCCTCGTCACTTAGCAAACCGCGGATTGTGTTGCTGAGAGTGTTTCTCAACAGTCAAATCGAATCAGAAATGGGATTAGACTCAACCTGACCCAATTTTGGGACTTAACTCAACCTGACCTAATTTTCGGGCAGAGTGTCAACAGTCTCAGACTTGTAAAGTGGAATGAATGAGGTAATTCGATTGTTCTGACGGCTCGAGCGACTCGTTATATCCCGTTACATCCGATTAACTCGAGTTTCTCGAGTTTATCTCAAACCATGGTCTGTGCGACTCAAGCTGTAACTAAGCCTACATGACCGGATCAAGCTTCAGACTCAAACTCGAAGATAATCGAGTACAAATCAGCAGTCTCGGTTGGCCGCCAAAAACACACTACTCTCTGTCAACTCATCCAAGGCAATCTTAGCTTTCTCACCATGCAAATGAGAAGTGCATATACCCATTTTGCGCGTGCGAAAATTCAATTTTTTGTGATTGCAACCTAGGGCAGTAATTCTTCGTTCATATTGTATCCACTTGAGCCGTGAACTCTCTTGGCTTGGTGTGAATTGCACATCTGTTTACTGTGCTGATGACATGGACGTGTTTGCCCTAGTCGATGACATATAAATAATGAACGGGAATACTGAGTACTTTTTAAATTTTAAATCACTTGCATCCATTCTCAGTCATTACAAAGGTATCTATTTTGATGTTGCCTTCTTTGGATTCATCACAATATGGCAACTGTCAATTCCACAAAAGCGATGAGCTGACCATGATGCTTCTCGTTGGGCTAGGCTATCACATCAATAAAAAAACACCAGGTTACTGAATCTCGCAAACAAATCCAAAACGTCCCCGACTTTCGATTATGACTTTGGAAGTTCAGAAGTATGACTCATTTTGGGTGATAGCTTTACTATGGTGCGTGTAAAAAGTCCATATGTACCTGAATGTTCGATTGCTGATTGACATTTCTTTGCGATTTAATTCCCAGTCCTGTCTCTTTGGCTCGACTGCCAAAAATGAACTATTCAATGAGCACGGTCCAACTTGAGCCATTGATGGAAAGAATTAAAGCTCTTGAGCAGGAATCTTCTACCAATCTAGACACTCTCCTTCTTGCCGCGTGGGCGCTTGTTGTGTCCCGACTCTCTGCTCAGGAGGTAGTCAATATCTCTGTTTTGAGAAAGAGAAATGGGGAGAGAGGCCACCGTGCGTTTCTTGTCCAAGTCGGTCTTATGGATGAGCCTAGCTCGTCTGAGTTGATTGGCCGGGTAAACCAAGCCATGTCTCAAGCTGATATCCCACACTCAGGCAACGGTGAAGGATCTACTTTAACCGAAACCGATCCTCCTCAAATCCAAGCTGGATTCTACTTGCTTAACGTTGGTCACGACATACCACTGGCTGATCAAGCTCCCATTGGCTGTGATCTCGAGTTGCATCTACTCGAGGACAAATCAAGCCTTTCCTTGGTCACTTGTTGTTCCAGCGAATTGTACTATGAAGGCGCTGCCGAGCGAATTGCTGGGTACTTCGAGACGGCTTTGGAAAACCTGGTCATCAATAGCACCCAGTCAATTGACACACTCGATATTCTTTCTGCGGAAGAAAAGCACCTGCAACTCGAGACTT
>JAAAIY010000479.1:0-12094 GCA_016098105.1 Actinomortierella wolfii
CCTCGATATCACTCTGTTCCACTCCACGACCATTCGCATACGCAGCTCCAAGGATTTTCTGTGCGTGTACAAGCCCTTGATCTGCTGCCTTATGGTACCATTCGACTGCTACGATATCATTCTTCAGGACCCCGCAACCACTCTCATACATTAATCCAAGGAGGAACTGTGATACTCCGTGACCTTGTTCTGCTGCCTTGCGGTAAAACATGGCTGCAGCGATATCATTCTGTTCCACTCCATGACCATTTGCATGCATTACTCCAAGGAGGCACTGCGCAAATATATTTCCTTGTTTAGCAGCCTTCAGGATCCACGTGGCTGCTTGAGTGCAATCTTGTGCAGAGCCAAGGCCAATAAGATATGCCGTACCAAGATGAAGCTCTCCTCTTCCATACTTTTGAATGGCTGCTTTGTTGTACCATGCCAGAGCTTCTAAGCCACTCTCTTCCACTCCACGACCTTCCTGGTACATCATCCCAAGTTGAACCTGTGCTTCTGCGTGGCCTTGTTCAGCCGACTTGCGGATCCATATGGAGGCTTCTGTATCACTCTGCTCGACGCCTCGACCAAGCTTGAACATTAATCCAAGATGGAGCTGCGCTGCTGCATGGCCTGATTTTGCTGCTCGATCATACCACATGCATGCCTTTTCATCAGAATGCTCGACTCCACGGCCACTACTGAACATTGATCCAAGGCCAAATTGCGCTTCCATCATGCCTTGTTCCGCTGCTCGCTTGATCCACTTGAAAGCCTCTTCGTCGCTTTGAGCAATCCCTTGGCCTCGAGAGTACATCAGCCCAGTGTTGAACTGTGCTATAGCATTGCCCTGTGCTGCTGATCGCTTGAACCAAACCATGGCCTCGATATCATTTTGCAGCGTCCCTTGCCCATGAGCACAACACAATCCGATACGGAGTTGTGCCTGTGCATCTCCCCCTTCGGCTGCCATGCGGTACCATTTAATGGCCTCACTGTCGCCATGACCTTGATTAACATTCGCGTTGCTCTCATGCAACTGTCCAAGCTTTAGCTGAGCTGTTGTATGACCTTGCTCTGCTGCTTTACGGTACCAAAGAGGAGCTTCCTCTTTGTCTCCTTTATCAGCCAGTCCTCGCTCATAGAGCCATCCAAGGAATAGTTGAGCATCAACCTTCCCTTCAGTGGCTGCACGGCGGAGATAGATCAACACTTCGTCTTCATCATTTTGCTGAGTTACCTTAAAATCTTGCTGAAGGTTGTCGATAATCGAAAGTTCATCAAGCGCACCATCAAGTTCGTAGTTGGAGGTTTCTCTGCATTTCAAAGCAATCGTAGAAGAGCTGAGCGACAATAGGCTCTCTATCGTCTCGCATGAAACTGGCATCACGAAATCCTTGATGAGAACCACGTCGCGTGCATTTGGTCGGTGCTCAGGATCTTGATTCCAACACTTCTCGATCCACAGACGGTATTCAGGAGGAGTAATCTCAGGTATCACCTCGCGTTGACCCTTCTTGACATGTTCAATAATAACCATGTTGTCATGCTGGTCATCGAATGGCTCCGGTCGATTAGCTGCCATGGCCCACATTACCATTCCAAGCGCATATACATCCGACTTGGTCGAGTAATTTGGTCTCAACTCTAACGCCTCTGGAGCCGCCCATCGTAGCGTCCCTTTGAACGATGTTGTCGATTTGGATGAACTGAGAGTCTTGACCATAGCAAGCCCAAAATCACAGAGTTTGACTTCCATAAATCGAGTGAGAAGGACGTTGGCTGTTTTGAGGTCTCGGTGCAGGATATCATGACTATGGATATACTCGAGTCCACGAGCAATCTCGTGGGCAATCCGTTTCTTTGTTGGCCAATCCGTCACCTCCCCTCTAGCTATCGCTCCTGCGAGACTTCCTCTCTCGGCTAGGTCCATGACGATATAGGTGTGGCCATTGTGGTCGACGGTATCAAAGTACTGGATGATGTGGCGATGGCGGAGCCGCTGTAGGATGTCAATTTCCTTCTTGACAGCAGCCTGTGGGAGGTCAGCATGAGAGGCATAGCACTTTTTGGCAGCACAAGGTTGTCCTGCTCTGAGCACACGATAGACAGATCCAAAGCCGCCTGCGCCTATTTGATCACACAGTTCAAATGAGGACTATAAGTGGGGGAAGGGCTGACCGAGTTAGCCAAAGTATCGTGTGCAGTATGCCGTACAGTGCTGAAACGAATGCCGTCTCTGAATATTACCATCACATAGGGTTTCCACTGCTTGCAGTTCACGAGAGAATGTGACAAAGGATGAAGACGAATTGAAGGATGATGGATGAAGAGATGAGCAATGCCCCATGGAGTCTTGCACAGCAATCGAGGAAACCTCTTCGGGCGCGTCACTGGTGTACACTCCTCTCTGCAGGAAGAATGACTGATATTTGTGTCACTATTCGAGTATTATAATTTCCTTTACATGGGAAGATGACACCTTCCTAGAACACAAAACAAAGAGGGATTCTCTTAGAACCTTGAAGGCGAATACAGAGGAATTGCATACTTGTCTCAATATCTCTGTGTTCATTGACGTGTGAAATAGAGAGGAACCGAGTTGAGAATGTGGGGCATTGTGCATATGCTGCAATAGGGATATCCCGAATCCACCTGACCCTTGCTCTGGACCAGATACAACCACATTTTCACCTATCGACAAAATCAGTCAAAGTTGACTTAATAGGGTTAAAATTAACGGGAACTCGTTCATACAATACCAAGGATAGTGTATTGGCTGTCTCCCTTGGTGAGATAACGGGCCATACGCCTTTCTATCAGCCATTAATCGATAAATTGGGAGGTTAGGAAGGATGCAGACAAATGAGCCTAAATCCAAGGCACGTGACTCTTACACACCAAAGAAGCGAAGATCCCTTTAGTCATCGAAAACTAACATTTGAGTGGCGCTGAAAAAAAAGCTGATAGCATATGACAAACTAAACCATATAGCAACCCATTGGCAAACTGAGTATTTGTAATTGGGGTCATCGTTGCCAACACTTACATATCAGGGAATCGCAGTATACATAGTGAACAATCCGACATCATCTCGTATGGGATCATCTGTTTCCTAAAACCACAAAGCCAGAAGCACACGCCAGGGGTAGAATGATGCTGTGGATGATCAGCACGGTAGAGTGTGATAGCCTAAACCTGAAACAAGAGTGACTGGTTGGTCATCAGCTCAGTATTAAAAGCCATTACAGTCGAGTGGGAAGCTCAAACGACATACTGATTAATCAAAACTTCAAAGAATGTAGTAGTTCTCTGAGCTGCAAATAAAACTAGAAGCTGACTCCTGCCTTATCACAATATCGCTTGCCAGAACATGAATCAGAGGTTCGGGTCAGTAACTGCGACGCACATGTTGTAAATACACACTTTAGAGTTCGAGTTGACTGATGAAGTCACCTCCTTACGGACGATCCAACAATCTTCCGTGTGTCTCTTACTAAACGACGGATTGTCGAGTTCTGAGGATCATTTACAGCAATGGCGAAGAAATTTTGACATCCAGAATAAAGTGGCAACAAATTTGTTACTGTTCGCCTTTGTTTACGTGCGTGAAGATAACTTGACGCTAAGGCTAACAAACTCATATCAATCTTCGTGTTTTCCTTGCCACACATCTGTAGACACAGACATACTAAACATGGTTCCTTGTATTCCTTTCATGACTACTAGAGCTTTCTCTAAATTCGAAGTGCTAAACATGTACCTCATGGGCAACTCGACTGTTTTAAGATTTCTGACTGTCAGATTGACTGTTGGCCAGACTGAAAAATATGCTATTAGGGTTGGCCAGCAAGGTCGAAGGTGTGTCGAATTCGGCCACACCGCCATGATCAAGGACAAGAATACGGTCACTGTCCATAATAGTGTTGATGCGATGGGCTATAGTCAGAACAGTGCAACCACGGAAAGACGTTCGAAGGGCTCTCTGAATGGCGTTGTCCGTCTCAATGTCAATGGCAGCCGTTGCTTCGTCGAGACAAACTACTTTTGTGTGTTGGTTGAGCATTGCTCTTGCAAGACTCATCAACTGGCGCTGTCCAAGTGACATGTTTTCACCACCGTTCTCTATTGTTGTGTTGAGGCCCTCAGGTAGAGACGATACATATGCCTTGAGCGTTGTTGACTCGAGTGCTGCCCAGATATCGGCGTCCTTCCACTTGCTGAACGGATCGAGATTCTGGCGGACTGAACCCCCAAATAAGAATGGGTCTTGAGGGATGATGGCCAGCCGAGAGCGGAGCTCGGTCAGTCCCAAAGTGGATATGTCGATTCCGTCGATGGTAATTTTGCCCTCGACAGCTTCAATGATACGGAACAGGGCCAGCATGACCGAGGACTTGCCAGCGCCAGTGCGACCAACAATGCCGATACGTTCGCCAGGGCGGATTGAGAGGTCTATATTTTTGAGAACAAGATTCAGCCCCTCGCGGTAGCGGGTCGAGTAGTTGTGGAAGCTGATCGCTCCTTGCTGTGGCCAGCTGTCGTCTGTCTTGGAATCTGGGATAACATCTCTTGCCTCCGAAGGCAATTCGCTGTACTCCTTAAGGCGCTCGACGGAAACAACGTTGGTCTCGAGCTGGCAGTATGTATTCATGAATCGTTGCACTAATGTCGTGAAGCTCGGGATCTGGCTGAACACGATGGCAAAGATGCCAGCACTTGCCGAATTACGCTGGATGACAGCCATGAGAGCAATGAACGTGACGATAACATTACTGAGGATCTCAAGCATCAGCTGTAACCAACGTGTAGTTGAGTTGGTGAGGTAAAATACTTGCTGCGACTGATCAAGCATTTTTGTTGCTTGGGTAGAGAAGCGTTCACCATCCTTGTAGGCACGGATTGTCACAAGGCCACTCAATGTCTCATTAAAGTGAGAGTACATAGGAGAGCGGGCTGCAGAGTCTAGGCGTTTGAGTTCACGGGAAGAGACTAAGAAATAGCCACTCAAGAAAGAGTAGCAAACGAAGAGAGGAACCATCAAGATCAAAAAATAAGGTGTGGCGGCAATAAAGAAGGCAAACTGCATGATGTTCGCCATAACAATGAAGAACATATTGAGCATATCCAGTGGGATTCGAAGGTCGATTTGGCTAATGTCGTGACTGAATCTGTTGATGATCTTGCCCGAGGATGTGGTATCAAAGAATGCCATAGGAGAGCGAACCAAAGGAACAAGCGCGCTTGAGTGCAGGGCCTTGGAAGCTCTTCTAGCGAGGACGATGGTGGACGACGTGACCGCAAAGATTAAAACCAATATGCTCGCGAGCTCCCATCCTAGATATGTGCAGATCCAATATGTGTTGCCATGATTCGGAGTCACCTTGTTGTTGTCGTCTCCCCATGCTTGGAGCCAAAGCTTGACTGCAATGTTGATGCCAAGGAAGGCGACGCAAATGCACGCAAACAGAAATAAGGACGTGTATCCGATGGATCGAAAGTAGTACTTATACACAGTAAAGCTGACCCTGCCCTCAGTCTTAACTTCACTGTCAACCTCGTTCCCATGACTTTCAAGCTCGAGATCGTCGTCAGCAACTGTAGTCGACTTATGCTGAAGCAATGCTGGTCTTTTGGTGGTTTCATTCAGCTGGTCCTGGTGACTACTTTCACTGCTGTAGAGGCTGTCAACATTCGATTCCTCGGATATATCTTTTTCGACATCTCTTGTAACATCAACCTTGCTCTCACATATCAGTCGATAAAAGTCGCCGTCAGTGTCTTCCATCAGGCTACTATAAGATCCGTCCTGTGCAATTCTTCCTTGTTTGACAACGATGATTTGATCGAACTCCTTCAGATGGGTGACTCCGTTGGTTACAAGGATTCGAGTTTTCCCTGCTAGTATCTTCGTGATGGCTTCTGCAAAAATGTGGCGATCGACATGAGCATCGACTGCAGATAGAGGATCGTCAAAAATGTAAACGTCGGCATTGGCATATACTGCACGTGCAATCGATATACGCTGCCTCTGCCCTCCAGACAAGTTGATACCCTAAAATGGACATGAAAACGTTACAAAAATGATAAATAGTATAAATAATTGACCTTTTTCATTTGAATACCCAATTGAAAATAGCTCGTTCACTCATCTTTTTTTTTCATCAAGTTTAAGCGTGCTTACCTTCTCACCGATAATGGTCCTGTCGCCATTGACAAGCATTTTAAAGTCTTCAACGAGAGCGCACGCCTTGACAACGCGGAGATAACGGTCTTTCTCGTACTCATGGCCAAACAGAATGTTGTTACGGACTGTATCGTTGAGAATCCATGCCGATTGAGCGACGTATGCAAGCGAGCCATACGAGCGTACAGAGCCACTGTATTTGTGCATCTCTCCAAGCATTGAGCTGACTAATGATGACTTTCCTTCGCCGACACGGCCAACAATGGCAGTAAGAGAGCCACGCTTGATGGTAATCGAAATGTCGTGCAGAATAGGGCCGTGGGTGGAGCGGACGGCTCCAACAGCCCCTTTCGTTATATCAATCTTCTCCTGGCTGGTACTTGACTCAGTATCAGAGCCTTCCTCAACTGAATCCATGCCGTTCTCTGGTGCTTTTTCTTTGTTATTCTTCTTTTCGGCATCGCTGCTGACCTCCTTTGCTACTTTCTCTTTCGCTTCTTTATCGCATTTCTCTTCCATAGCTTTGATTGCAGCTGGAGTGTACCATCCGAAAGTACCGCCTTTGATCTCATAGGCGATATCCGAGTCATCAGCATTAGGGTGGCGCTCAATATTATTCTCATTAATTTCCTCCAACTCGAGAAATTGCTGCAAGCGACGATAGCAAACTACGCCGCTGACGAGTTGAGAGAGAGAATGGCTAATGACTCCCAATGGCGAATCGATCATCTGGAGGAGATTGATAGCGGTGAATATTCGCTGAATATCCAGTGGTGCCTCATTTGTGGCAATAGCGGAGTAGGTGGCTAACGCCGCAAACTGTGAAATAATAGGAGCGGCATTCATTAAGACGGCCTGGGCGGTAACAATTCCCCAGAATCGGCGGTAGGCATTAAGCTGCTTCAGACGGGAATCGGAAATGCCTTTGACGAAAAAGTGCTCCCATGCATAAAGCTTGATTGATTTGATATGGTTGACCAGTTCGTTGACGAGCTTGATTCGGTGATCATTCTCCTTTAACACAACGCCTAATGCCTTGCCAACGTGTGGAACAATCAGGCCGACTAGAAAGATGATGATGACAAGGACCGCCAAGCTAGAGAACATGGCATACTTGATCTGCTGGTATAATAGCACTAATCCAACAATCATCTCAATGACGGCACTCCAAAGCGTGTGCACGAGCAAGAAGAGCTCGAGGATTTTGTCGACGTCGCTGCTCATGTGGTTGACGATGGCTCCGATTCCCTCTTGTTTGTTGGTCGAGCTCAACCGTAATGCTTTGCGATAAATGAGACCGACAAGGACACTACGTGCGCGGATGGAAGCCTGGAAGCAAATGTTCTGGAATTGCGCTTCAAAAAGGCCTGCGAACACGCTAGCACAGAAGATAGCGACGACTAAACCATAGCCTCTCGTAGTTGGCTCAGATTCTCCTCCTCTTTCCTTGAAAGTGGCGGAGTAGCTACTAACGAATCCAATTAGACTTGAAAAGATAATTGGTTTGCTATAGTGGGTAGCGATCCATAAGAGGCGAGGGATGATAGCACTCGAGTAGATCCATCCAACGGTGTGGATCATGACACTAAACAGTCGAACTGGGGAGGGCCGGGAAGGAGAGATACCAGTTGCTTGCACCCTTTGGCGAGCAACAGCTTCGTCAGCGTCCATTCGGGAACGAGAGGTCAAAAGTAGTGGATATGACAGTATCTTGGGATGCAGGTTCCATACGTCATCCATTCGGAGAGCTTTCTTTTTACCGGTGTTGAGTAATGGAACGATCCAAAAGAAGGTGATTCGGGCAAAGAAATTGGAGTATGGCTCAGAGGATGGGTTTGCCTGCACAGGCCGCTCAATATTGGGGCGCTTGAGCGAACGGTAGTTTGGTTTAGGGATGTTCTCGAGACCAAAGACAACGAAGGATACAACGCTAAAGAAAAGCTTGAGAAGGGCAAGAGTGTCTCCCGGACCATGTTCTTCGATCAATGTGCGAGTTGGAAACAACGATATCAAGGACGTGAAGAGCCAATAGAGAAGAAGGGTGCTTGAAGGATTGGGCATGTTGAAGTGCTCAAAATAATGAAGGGCCACGGTCGCCAGCTATACAAGAACATTAATCGTTGTTCGTGTTAGGTACTCGCTCAATCATTGCTGATGTCAACCTTGTGAAACGCTCGGTCATATATCGCTTACGATGGACGCAATATACATTGCCGAGCTGAAAATTGCAGACGAAGGATATTCGGCATGAGAGACTACAATGGCGAGAGCAACTTGCAGAGCCAGGGTTACTAACACTCCTGCTATTTTTAATAGAAATAAAGGGGTGGTCTTGACATTTTCTAAGGGACCTTTGCCTATAACCTTGACCAATCTAGGTGCTAACACGAACAAGAGTGCCAGATTCGGAGCTACGGTAAGAGTACTATAATTTCCAGCAAAAATACGTATATAAGCATGAAGAAGTTTGCCTGTAATGGTGTTTTACAATCGCATACCGTACTCTAGGCTGACATAGTAACAAAAAGTGTATCTACCTATCCTGAAAGCATAGAGTGAAGTCCATAGACCTATTTGAGCTTATAGGCCCATACCCCTCTGCACCACAGAATGGCATTTGGCAGGTGGACAATAGCTTGTTCGGAATATGAGAAGTAGGATAAGAGAGGGGGGTGTGAAGAGAGAGGATAGCAGAAATTTTTTGACTCTACAAGAAGGCGTTCGTGTATTTATATTGTAAACATTCCAAGCGGCGGAAGTTTATTCATGATAAGTTTTTTTTGACGATTGACCGCCGTGCATACCAAGGGGTAACAACCTTTCTTGGGTACAACTCTGTCTCCTTAGGGAGAGCCAAGAAATAAACATACATGAGCCAATTATGCACAGCGGGATGTCCCACCAAGACACAAACGCTGCGTCAAGCATTGGGCAAAGAAATGCGCTGAGCCGTCAACGGCCAGTTTCGCATCGTTGCCTTTCTAAGGAAACCTTATCTTTCAGTGCATGGGGTGGACAAGACCAGCAGCCTGAACCCTGATCCAAAAAAAATTCGTCTACGTCAGCATTGGAGGAGTCACGTGCATGGAAGGAGGTTGTGCTCCTTCCATCAACTGGGCAACGTTGAGTTAATCATCCATCCGATCCTGACTTCACATATTAACACGTACCATCTACTTGATAATGGCAACAGACACACAAGAGAATCCACCGAAATCACCCTCACCAGCGCCAGTTTCCAAGGCGCCAAAGGTGCCCACCAATGAATACGACTGCTACATTGTTCTTGATTTTGAGGCCACTTGTGATGACAACAAGGCAAAGGAAGAACTCCTTGTTACTCCAGTAAGTACCACCACCAATTGTGCCTGAATGTACAGCTTCTCGAGTTGATTCACGTCAAAATTGACCAACCTTCTCATGAACTTTTCTTGTGATTGCTTCATTACCATCATCTTGTGACCTTTGTAGACGACACAGGAAATCATTGAATTCTCGTGGGTGTGCGTGGCAAAGTCTAATCTGGCCATTCTGCATGAGGAGCAGCGTTATATCAAGCCTTTGAATACGCCTCTCACACCTTTCTGCAAGGCGTTGACCAAAATCACTGAAGAGCAACTGGAGAACGGTGGCACCCTTCAGGAAGCGGTTGACTCGCTCGATAAGTACATCACATCCGAGATTCTGGACAAGGGCAAATCGTTCTGCTTTGTCACCCACGGTACATGGGATCTCTGCATCCAGCTTCCTCGTGAAGCAAAGGAAAAGGGCATCACCCTCCCTGTCTACCTGCAGGAGCTTGTTCTCTTCGATCTCAAGGATGAGGCGACCAAGTGGGTTGCTCACCATTCAGAGGTTGTGCTCAAATCATACTCTCTGGAGAAGATGTGCGAGGCTTTTGCCGTCAGCCCTGCTGGCGACTCGCACTCTGGATTGATGGACTCCAAGACCATCGTTAATATCATGAAATACCTGGTTGCCTTTGCACATCCCGACGTCTTCACTCTCGCTATCGATACAGCTCAGAATCTCAAGGACTTTAAGGCACAGGAGTCAAATGTCATTCGCCTTGCATCCCTTTCGTTTGACACCACGCAGGTCGAGGTGGAGGCATTCTTCGCTGCTCGCAAGATCAAGCCCAAAGAGATTGTCATGATTACGGCGAATACCACCAATCGACCCAGCGGCTCTGCCCTTGCTGCTTTCGAAACTCATGCCGAGGCCCTGGCGGCCCTGGAGTTGCACGGTAAGGCTCTTGGACAGCGCACTATTGAGGTGCTGCCTTCAACGCCTGAGGCTTTGACTGCCGAGAAGAGCAAGGCCAATCCCGCTACGCAGGTATGTCTAAATATTGTGTACATACATAGTGAAATCTCACCATCTTTGTTCAGCAATATTTGAGGCACGCTCATCTCGTTAACAATACTTACGACGCCCTTTTTAATTTTGTAAATGTAGAATACGAACAAGGCACCTACTCATCCTGCTTCACGCCCTGGTGACTGGACTTGTAACATGTGTCAGTTTGTCAACTTTGCTTCTCGACGTGCCTGTCTCAAGTGCAATTCGCCAGCACCCGATGGCGCTGTTCCTACCCAGCAGTCCAATATCCCCTCAGGCGACTGGGTGTGCCCCAACGGCCGCTGCAGCTTCCGCAACTATTCGTCACGCACACAGTGTCTGCGATGTGGCACCACACGCCCTGGTGTCAGTAACAGTGGCGGACCAGTCCCCTCTCCTCTGCACCATTCGAACCATAGCACGCACCATCATCCCTATGGCGGTGGTGGCCACAGCCACCACGGTTTCCGCCCTGGCGACTGGAACTGCCCCAACTGCAACTTCCAAAACTTTGCCTCGCGTACGGTGTGCATGAAGTGTAACACACCATCGCCTCTCCAAGGCGGTGGAGGTAACACTGGCGGGAATGTTGGCGGTGGGTATCGTGGAGGATCAGGCGGCTATGGTGGCGGCTACAACGACAATCGCGGCTACGGTTCAGGCGGCGGTGGGTACGGAGGTGGCGGCATGGGAGGTAGCTTCCGACCAGGCGACTGGAGCTGCCCATCGTGCAACTCGCATAACTTTGCCTCACGGTACCAGTGCATGCGCTGTGGCCTTGCCAAGCCTGCGCATTTGAGTGGTGGTCCTGGTGGTCCTCAAGGCGGTGGTGGCTATGGAGGTGGCGGCATGGGTGGAGGCGGTGGAGCGTCGGCACCAATGAAGCCTGGCGACTGGATCTGCCCCAACTCGCAGTGCGCCTACCACAACTTTGCCAAACGCATTTCATGTGCACGCTGTAACACGTTGGCGCCAGCTGGCCAACCCTCGAACGTTGGAGGTGGCGCTGGAGGTAACATGGGCGGCGGTGGTGGCGGTGGTGGCGGCTACTATGGCACGGGCGCAGCCAACCAGCCCTCGTACGGACAGCAGCAGCCTCCTCAGCAGCCACAGCAATCAGCGCCGCAGTATGGTCAGGTTTCGCAACAGGGATACACACCTTATAACACGGGCTATGGTGGCTATGGAGGACCCAACTATGGCACTCAGCAACCCCAGCAGGGCTATGGATCATATGGCACCCAGGGCTATGGACATAACGCCAACGACCGGTACTAAGGATGTGTTTTTTCGCACCACCTTCCCTTCACAGATACGATCCCATGCGTTCCTTCTCGTCTTTTCTCGGTTTCTGTGAAAAGGGGCAGAGAGGAGGAGGATTTTAGGAAGAATTGAGGAGTTGAGAGTGTCGGGGGGTGAGAAAGGATCACTCTGTTTGTATTGCCGAGTCGTTATGGAGGATATATTGTTTTTGCGGAAATCGAAGAAGGATTGGAATGAACAAAAAAAGAATTTTAAAGAGGTGGAGTAGAAGAAAGGGAGGATACATTTAGGAAGAGGAGGAAGCAAAAAAAAAAAAAAAAA
>JAAAIY010000048.1:0-116859 GCA_016098105.1 Actinomortierella wolfii
GGTCTTTGAAGACTTAGGCACACAAAGAGACAGCAAGATGATATCTATCAATGAAAATTTGCTTATCCTAGTTGTATCGGAGATGGGTGCAGTAGAGGAAGGTGCTGCAAAGTAAGTCGACTGACATAAAAAAAAAGTATCAAATATCACCTACAATGTGGTATCTTTTATTTTTTGAAAGATTTTATTATACTCAGCAGTACGCCATATTCCTTTGACTGGATTCTTAGTAGGGGTGCTATCATAGTAGATGTCAACATTGTCGCTCAGAGTGGGTTGAATGTGGACGTAAGTAGATATATTTTCTGTTGCCCTTATTCTCGTTTTTGAAAAAAAGTCAAACTTACTCATGGCACACCTTTATGCTATCACAGATGACTGCTGCCCATATGGCTACAAGTGCCAGCGTGGCAAGTGCCAGAGACGTCGTCGTCATCGCGGTGGTGACGACGACTATTGAATCGAAAATAGGACAGATCTGTCCTTTGTGCATTGTAAATATGTAAATGTTGATATTTATTCAGATAAATTTTTTGTCTCTTCTCTTGCTGTGTGAATTGTTAACCTCTCGCTCTCATATAAGGTCTTATGTATGCAGCGATGCGAAAGATAATGTGAAGTTGATGTAAAAAAAAAAAAAAAGCTGTGAGATGGAAATAGGGCAAATGTCACGAGTGGCCACAGTTGCGTAGAAGAGATGATTTGTACTATCACGTAAAAAGCCGAGTTGCATTTGCTAGATACGAGTTGCCCCCCCCCAACCGCATGGAATGGTCTATGCAAGCGCGCATCCAAAGAATATTAGTCAATGCAAGGAATGTGAGTAAAAATAGACCCTTCGTGTAAGAGGGTAGGGAGATGATGGGAACTGTGCCTTGGTTTAACGCCCCTCACCTCTTAATCAGTTACCGTGATGAAATAAGTGCCCTTACCGCTATCTCTCTTTTCTCGTCCTTTGATGTTGTTGCAGTAGAGATGAAGGGGTCAATTGCCGACCACTCCTACAGCCAGGAGGTTGCTTTGGCTTACTTCTTCAATTATATATGACGGCTTCTTACCATAACCTCCCATAATATAAATATACAGTGATTTCTACCTAAAATTCCGCACCTCAACGTACGCTCCTTCACATACACATAGATATTTCATAACAATTCTCTGACGCATCCACGTTATCTTTGCCCGTACAAATCTCAAGAACATGTGTAAGAGCTTCTTCATCCGCATCTGTACCTTGTGGGTTGTCCTCTTGGTCATTTTTGCCCTCGTACGCCCAGATTTTGCATCGGCCCAGACCACATGCAGCAAGCACTTTCAGGGTTGTAATGGTGGAAATACTTTTTGCTGTGCCGGACTCTACTGCAAATTTAGCGACATGTATGGCTACCATTGCGAGTACGAGAACAAAAAAGAGCCAGCGCCCGAGCCGACGCCCAAGCCCAAGCCCCAGCCCCGCAAGCCAGCACCGCCCAAGTGCAAGAAACGTGGAAAATTTTGCAAAAAGGGTGAATGTTGTAGGGGCCTAGTCTGTTCCAAATGGAGAGGCAACCCCAACACACCCTTCAAATGTCGTCCTCCTAGGTTTGCTGGTATCCGGATTGGTCTTTAATGCTGGAAGTATAAATTATTCTATGGAAACAAATAAAAGAAGTAGATATCTCCATTCTTTACACTTATGTTTACGTTTAGGATTTAAGGGAAGCCAACCTTTGGTACTCTTTTCCCGTAGCCTAACGTCTATTTTGTTCATTTTTCCTAAACTCTACACATCATGTAGTGTTCATGAAATTAAGATTAGGGGAACAGACGAAGGCTGAGCAGAGAGAACCCTCCAAAGTTTCAAGAAACATGTGTCTTCACAAGAGCCCCTCTATTTGAAGCTGGTCCACTTTGAAAAATCAGGGGAGGCCAGGTATGGGAAGGGAGGTTGAAATGGTGTTGGTGCTCATAAGCCAACATGCAAGGGAGTGGAACATCATCGGATTTTCTGAGAGCCAAAAAAAAGATTGTGAAGAGCAACCCTGTTGTTGTACCTCACTCTCAAGATGATGTTGTGGATTGGGCTGTATACATTTTCTAGGAAAGGCTTGCAAGAAAGGGGGAGGGGGAGAACGAATGGTCTCTCACCATCTCGTTGTCGAAGTATTGGCAGTTGTTGAGAGCTTAAATCAGGCCTAGACAGAGATGGGCACGAGACCCCGTGTTCTCAGACAGTATTCACGGTGTTGGTCGGTCAACAAACAACAGAACAGATCAGAGAGGGTTGATCTTTGTCACATCAAATAGCCTATTCGTTCCTGTTTGACATTACAAATGGATGTTGTACCTGCCTTTACCAGGGCGTAGAGGCGAGTTTAATGGGTAAAATTAGATATGGTTTGTCTACTTTCGCATGCAGCATTGCCATGTAGCCTTATTCTCTATTTTCATTTTTCGTGTCACCAATGACATGCATATCCCTCTTTTTCCCTTGTCCATCTGTGTGTCCAATGGTCAAGGTTTACCATAAAAGCCGACACTTGGAAACTGCTGTTCAAATTATAGTAAAATAGACCGCCCTATCTACAACATGCGTGCTGCAGACACCTCCATCTCTTTCTGAATACTTTCTGGCACCCCTTCAAATCTCACATATACTCTTCCGTCTATAACTACATCTTGCATCAATCGTTTTTTCTTTCTACCACTCCTAGTGATGGCCTATGAGGCACTGTAAAAAAAAAAAAGTAAAGTGCAAGGGTGCTTTCATTGTTGTGGAACAGAAGATACATCATATTCTGCGAACATACGTTTATTAAACATAAAAGTATTGTGTGACAAAAACAACAGAGCCTCATTCAAGGCTTGAGTCCGAGGAAAGAGAGTATGCCTCTTTGTTGATTGTCACATCCACACAGCAACAGAACCAATGGCAAATGTCCAGACCATCATATATACCATGGGCATCTTGCGCCATTCCTCTCCGAAAAAAGAAACCCCTTCTCTGGAAAACGCACCCATAACCAGACTCATTCACCCATTATTTTGCTTTCCTTCTCCATCTTCTCCTCATTCATTCTCCACTGTCAACAACACTATTAAAAATCACAATCAACCGTCATGGGCCAACTGGAAGCAGCTTGCTTTGCCGAAGGACGTGACAATACACTGTATGCCTTGTCTTTTGGTTATGATCACTCTCGTAGTCCAGGTTCCAGTGGCTCCGAAAATGCCATTGTAGTCCTGCTCAAGTCCAATAGTGCTCCTAGCCCAAGTAACCTATCATGGCAGGTCGTCAGCACAATTAGCAAGAAGGAGTTGTACTCGTTGGGTATGGATGGGTTAGGAGAAAATAGCAACTGCATTGTTGATCCTGATGGAGGGTTTCTAGCATGGAACTACTACACCTACCGTCCCAATGAGCAAAAGTCACGTCCTGGCGGCTTCCGTTATGATCCAGCACTATCGACGTCCTCTGCAACGACAACAGGAAAAGGTGGATGGGTCAATGTCGATACTGCACTTAGCTACAGCTGGACCAGCACATCGTCGGCCGGTGACCTACTTTATCTCAAGGATGCCAGTACTGGGAAATACCAGTTTTATCATGTATATATTCCGGGCAACTTTGGAGATTTCAGTACTGCGGCTCTCAACACAGCCACGAGTCCCAACATGATGGAGAGCACACCCATTAAGTGGAATTTTAAGGTAAACCATCACTTCTAATAGAATAGGCTACCTTATTCTGTTCCCCTCCCCTTCGTGATCATTATTATAAGCGATACAATGACACTCGTCACTCTCCACGAGTTCTAAACCGCTGTTTGCCATTTACAACTATCTTTATAGTCCACAATCACAGGGTACCCCGATGGCTTGATGATAACAGAGAGCAAGCTCTTCATCTGGGGTGTCGCGGCTGCTTCCGGTGGATTGTTTGCTGTGGGCGACATGCCGCAAACGGGACCACTTCCATCATCAGCACCTTCGACAAACCTCGTCAACTATACACGCCCAAGTCCAAATTGCTATGGCCCATTAGCAGTGGACGACGACGTTTACATGTACTGCCCATACACTGTAAGGCACATGAAGGGAAATCGAGTTTTATGTTTATATGTGCTTATAAATCAACGCGAGAAAATTAACATTTGTATCTCAATCATCATTAACTCCTTAGCTACAACACGGAAAAGAACTTAAACTTCACGTCATGGATGGCTCCAAGATCCTCGAGCCTATTAGTATGCCCAAGGCCCCTGTGGACAGCTATCAGCCCTCTGTTAGTGGCATCTTTGGTGATGGAACTACAAGCTACATGCTGGTCCAAACTGGCCGCCTGGCTAAATATAGTACTAAACCATACCAACTGTCGGCCTTGGTACTCTCTGGTCCATCAGCCGGCATATTGATGGACGTGCCAAACAAAATCACAGTCTCAGACAGCATTGGCTACTTGCCCAAGGCTGAAGAAAAGTCGGATGGTGGTGGCGGTGGTGGTCTCAGCATTGCTCTCCGCTGGATCATTGGTCTCCTGGTCCCCAGTATTACGATCTTGTGTGTGATCCGAATCGTGCGAAGACGCCGACGACCAGAGGTGGTCTACGTGAGCGAGCCACCATCACAGGTGGTTACTACCACCACCACTACCACAGTGTTTCGGTGATCAATGAGAAAAGTTATTGTATCTGTTCCATTATTCATGTCTTCGTGCAATGACTATATCACCACTATACCCAAATACTTTGTTCTCGTAGTCCGCTGTAGTAGAGATAACAAGAGCATTTATTCCAAAAGGAAAAGTAAAAGGCAAATAAAAAATACAAGTGAATAAAGGCAACATCAGCAGCACTCCCTCAGCGCACGCATTATCGTGTAGCGGATCCCTTTCACTTCCATTCCTTTGTTAAAAAAAGAATAGTTGTTTCGAGGACCCTCAGGTTCAAAGGGTATTTCTCACCCTGGCTCCGGGTCGTGTAGTCTCTTTGTAACCCTTGACAGGCTCATCTTGATGACAATTTGACTTATAATCAAACCTCAGTTGCACATGAAGAATAGAATGGAGCTGCGTTTTTGTTGAAGGAGGGTAAAAGAAATGACTCTTTTACCCATTTGTTTCCTTCGCACTCACATCCACCTCTTTCATCACAACGATCGCAAAAGTGGTTCGAGTCAAAGAGCTTCAAGAGAGGAAGCAAGAAAAAGGAGAAAACACGAGGAGACCAAGGACCCCTGGCGCTGATGTCGCTATCCACTCGAGAAAAAAGCAGAAAAGTTGAAGATAAAGAAATGAGAAAAGAACAAAGAAAAGAAGAGATACTGGTGGTGAGGGTGCCACAAGACGTGCCATTACAGCCGTCAAGGACACCCTCAACACTGGTCATATAAAATGAATCTGCAGGTAGCGAACGATGAGCAGTAGGGACCGAGTGGACGAAGTGTTGTCGGCAGTCGAGACAGCGAGCGCGGGAAAACAGACCAAAGGCGGGTCAGCGGTGACCGGTGTTGAGTATATCATGCAAGTACAAGAAACAAATGGAGAAAAGAGTGTCAGTAACATACATGTCCTCTGGTCTCTCAGCACTTCTCATCCATGTCTCATACCCGATAAAGTGAGCGCAGTTCTCTGTATGAAAAATTACAAAAGCTCCGTTCCGACAAGCCTTAGGCTTGAATGGGGACATAGTCAACCTGGACGTTGCAGCCGCATTTGGCGAGAACACCAGTGTCCACTGTGGGATTAACGGCGCCGGCAGGACGCTCGGCATCCAGCGTCCAAGTCAAAAACTCATTGGTCTGGTTCTGCACAAAGCTGTCGTCGACAATGTCGAGACGCTTGCAGTAATTGGTGACCTTGTTCCAGTCACGCTGTACATTCTTGAGGTCGCGGGACATGTAGCGGAATGAGCGCTGGAAGATCTTGCGGTTGACCTCGCTGTTCATGTGAGGCTTCATTTCGACAAAGTGCTCGTACGCAGCAGCGGGTTGGGCAAACATGTAGTCAGCACCACGCTTCACTGCACGCATGAAGGCGGTGACCTTTTCAGGGTTGTTGGCGATGAAGGTCTCGTTACCAATGAAAAGAATCTAAAGAAGTCAAGAGAACACATTCGAGTCAGCATCGATCCAATGACCCAAAGAATAAAATTGTATAGCAAGTGGTGACTAATGGAATGGTTCTCCACTGGTAGAGGCCACACTTACAGAGCAGAAGCAGCAGCAGCCAAGATCAGCCAGTTCATCAATACGGAGCATGCGAACGTCGTCGCGAGTGCGGCCTTGCTGGACAGACCACTCCTCCAGCTCAACCATCTGGACGTTCTCAAGGCCGATACCGGCATCGATCTCGCCACGGATGATGGCGCCAGTGACGTTCATACCGACGCGGACAGCGGTGTAGTCTTCAGGGGTCATGCCGTAGTGGCGGGTCAGCTCGTCGAGCTGGATCTTGCCAAACTCACCAACATAACCGATGCGCTTGCCGCGCAGACTCTGGAAGTCGGTGGTGATGCCACTCTTGGAAGCCAGGTAGACAACACCCGTGAAGGGTTCATCCAAGAGAGTACCGATGGACTTGATAGGGAAGCCACGGGCCTTGCCGGCGATGGTATGGATCATGGCCTTGCAACCGAGATCAACTTTGCCAGAGCCGATGATCTCCGTAACATCAGAGGGGTTGTTGGGTTCAAGGATAGCCACCTTGATGCCCTCCTCGGCAAAGTAGTTCAGCTTCTCGGCAAGGAACAGGGGCAGATGGTAAGGAGTGGCATGCCAGTTCAGGAGGCAGGTAATCTTGTCAGTGGACATGGTTGATTGATCGGATGGATAAGAAAGTTTAGAACAGCGGTGGGTGTGGTGGAGATGGAGACAATGAAAGAAAGAAAGAAAAAGAGGAAGAAAACACAAAAAAGAGATGGATCGTGCGGCTATTTAATGCAAGCTTTCGCGCAAAGGCGGTTTTCCCACGAAAAAAATAATGCACCCTAATCTTCCAGTTCTGTGTCTGTCTGTCTCCCTCCCCTGTCCGACCCCCAACAAAGAAAAGGAAAGGACAGCCGGAAAGACACTAAAATTCCATAGTACAATCATGAATGATATCGTGTAGGGCAAAAGCGGAGTTTTCGAAGGGCGCGATGAGTCAAGAACGGAGAACATCTCCACTACTAACCGTTAAGGCACACACAGTTCCTCACTTCCCACGCGATGTCGGAGATGCGTCTCTGCCGGACGAAGGGTGAGCGGATCATGCTGAATATTCGATCCACGGTAAACAGAACATGGCCCTGCAGAACATGTTTTTCTCTACCGTAACCCTCGGCAGCATACAGAGTAGAGCGACATTACATCACGCATGATGCTTGCCATGTCATCCAATAATCCTTATGTATGAGGAATTGCCGCTAATCACATTGTAGCCATGCCAACAAATGAACCAGGTCAGATTCAAATGACCCAAAAGTTGATGTAGACTGGAATGAGAGACAGGCCGAGATGAGGGGAGGGGCAGAGAAGAAGAGGGAGGGGGGAGAGGGACCAGCTCAATAGTTGCCTCAAGTTGAAACCCCTTCCTATTAGAAGCTGTGATGATTTACTCTGTTTGCTCTGATCAATCGATTCAGTCGCGTTTACTGTACAGGATACGCCCATGCAGACACGATCCGCTTTCACATCTTGTTAGTCAGTCAAGGATACCATGCACGATTTTGCAGTATAATATTTGATCCATTGATCCATTGAGACGGAAACTGCAGTAGCAAATATGGCAACCTTTACGCCCAACGGAAAAGGACACTGTACACTATGAAAACTGTTTTTATGGGTAAACACTCTATTACAGATGTAATTCTATGGGTCATTCTTCTCTATGAATTAGGGGGATATGAGTAATAAAAATGCGGATATGAAGGAAAGAATGATAGGGACAGGTATGGAGGAACGCCGAGGAAACGATATCGGAATGCTATTATTTCTGCTTCACTTGCTTTGGCACGCTCTTGGCACGATTGCCAATCCAAGTCTTAAGGCCCTTCGGGACATTCTTCACGGGCTCTTTCACGGCTGCGTGGAACTTGTCAACGGACCAATCAAGGTCAATGCCAGGGTGATTGGAGCGATCGATGGTGATGTCCCAGGCAACGTCCTGCTCGATCTGAGCAACATAGGCATTGATGCGTGCATCCAAAGCCTTGTTGTTGAAGACGCCCTTGGTGATAGTTAGGAGGACGTTCTCAAACTCCTTATTGATATCCTTGTTCTTGTAGATAAGCTTGGTCACCAATGGGTTGTCCTTGCCCTTTTCACTCAGTCGGAAGTGAGCATAGTTCTTGTACGTTGTGTCAACATCGGCGTGGATGCCAACACTGAACGTGTTATCAAAGTCTGTTGGGATAAATTGCCAGACATTTCGCTCTGGATTGAAATACATGAAGAAGTTGTTGCCTCTCCACCAAAAGTTGTCCCACGCACCCGTTAGGTATTCGACTGCCATCGAGCGCAAAAAGCCATCAAGGTCCAGACGTTGCTTCCAGTAGTTGATACCACCGGCGGCAGTAGGGTTCCAGTCTTGAATGTTCTTCATGAAGGTGATAAACTGCTTCATAGGATCGTTCTTGGGATTCTGGCCGAGGATCTTGTTTTCATACATGACCCGATCGTAGTCATCAGACTTTTTGCCCTTGTAAATCATGGTGGCGTGAAGACCTGATCGCATCTTGAAGAGCGAACCTAGACCCTTCTCGTCGGTGATAGTACCCTGGTGGACCTTGTTCATGATGAAAGGTGCTTGGATATCTTCGACCATTAAAAACAAGCCATGAGGTTCGCCGTTGACAAAGACACGCGCATAGCTGGCATCATATGAAGGCACTCCGACCGAGTTGAGGATATCCACGTAGAGCTTTTCGCGGATCATTGTTGGATCAATGTACTCGGCACGCAGTTTAATGTAGGGTCGGTCGAAGAAGGTATCACCCTTGAGGGCATCAAACTCGATGCTAAGCGACGTCTTCTTGTACTTGCGCGATCCGTGACCAGAAGTCTTGAGATTAACATTTTGAGCGGAATAGATAGTGTCGGCGTTGATGAATCTAAAGCCAGCCTTGATAGCCTTGCGTTTCTCATCTAGCGGGTGGCTCATCATGTCGGCAAACTTGTCCGGATCTGTCGTAAGGTGAATTGTTGCAATCTGAGAACTGTCAAAGGCCTTGGATGGTGGAGGACTCACGTTTTCATACACTTGCTTTATAGGGGGTAGGCTAGTGATGGTCTTCTCGCGATTGAAGAATTCGTTCAGAGTCGCCACGGCGTTTTCATCACTGAGGCGGCGTTCAAACTTTTCGCGTGTGACGACCTTCTTCTTCTTGTCGAGTTGCACATAGCGATAGCCATTGGAAGCTGAAACGCCAGCGACGTTGACAGACCATAATGGAAATGTTTCTACCGATGTTTTTAGAGGATGGATCTTATTATCGACTTCGACAGCAAATGTATTGGTGGCGGAATCAGGAAAACCAACAAGGTTGAAGGTGACTATCGAGTCGACATGAAATATAACATTAGGTACAAAGAATAAGAAAAAAAACCGTTAAAACCGTTGTTGAATGAGTGCATAGTTCCTTGGTATACTTGTATTGGGTATAAAGGATTGCCATTGTATCAGCAGTAACCAACGTTGCGTTGAGTAATAACTGAAGGGCAATAAACCCTACCATCGGCGAAGACACTCGATGCCAGTGCCAGGTAACTTGAAAGAAGGATAATGCGCATTAGGTACAATGGTATGGAGTACAGAAGGAAATGAACACAAAGTGTAGGAAATATAAAAAAAGGAGGAAATGAGGCGACTCATGAGCCCATAATATAGGGGAGCTGGGGGTGACCGGGTAAGACCAGCGAATATTGACTATTGGGGGATGAGCCTAGTGTCTACGACATGGGGGTTCGTTTACAACGGGCGCGCCCTGTCCAGGGTATTCTCTCCCCTACTCAGGTATCTCGCGTGTAATGCCGAAAGGAACTTGTTCCTCTCATACCCGATCGAATAGCCAATTGGACTGAGATCTTCAACGGCCTTCCCTTTCCTTGGTTTTAGACTATATCCGGTCTAACTGGAATTTGTAGTAAGAGAGGCCTACCGAAGTTTCTATCGTTTTCTTCTAGGTAGACTCGGTTAACACGGCCTAGCTTGGTACCTCGGCAGAATATATCCAGCCCCCCTCTCTCTCGCAAACCAGGCGCCTAAGACAGATTCTGACTTTAATTTGGACAGTTCGTCGTGGTCACGCCGAAGCATGATCGTAGCTCAGCAACATTCTTACTCATGCTCGACACACCTAGCAAAGCCATGGTAGGGTTACTCCTCCAAAGATGAATCAACGGCACCCGCTTAGACGAGGATTTGATCCTACAGCTGCATCTTGATGTTCAATGAAGGCAAAAATAAGTGTAGAACGCCATATGTAGGCTGATAAAGTGGGGTTTCTTTACTAGAAGAACTAGGCTGGTACACTCCATGGATAGGTTCAGCTTTGGGAGCGATGCTTCCTCTATTACGACCTTCCTGCAGACGTGGGAGTTTGTTTTCCACTTCTGGCTGTGAATAACCGTAAGAACTGCAAAGATCGTCCAATTTTCTGGTGTGGTAAAAGGAGTCAAGCAGTTGACAGTGCTATCTCCAAAACAGACAATGCACAGTGTCATCTTTCAGCATCTCCATCAGATACACATATCCAGAGCGGGAATCAAAGGTGGTGCATCCTCTTTCAGCATCGCACTGCATTGGTATCCCTCCGTATGTGTAGTCAAGCCATCATTGTCTGATCGCTTTCTCAGTTTTCTGTCTCCCTCTTTGCTCTCCAGCCAAAGGCTCAGTCTAATCGACACCAAGACCAAAAGAAAAATGTTTCAGTAGAGGGTCCCTTTATTCGCGTAAGAACGGCTTGATTGACTATGTACAAATGGGCTCCTCCATCTTCAAACGAACCGAGGTGCAACTTTATGGTTTTTTGGTGTAGTAGAAGCTCTTGCTTCAGGTGTGGAAAGGAGTGTTATCTACAGAATCCTGTGGCGGACATGGTGACGAATCGTCGGATCGGTTCTGAGTTTATGCAAACCAGTGAACACGCCGAACGTGATTCCACCAGAGACGAAAGTAAGAAGAGGCACCACGTCCTTGGGTGGCTTTAAGCCTTGAGAAGCTTGTTTGAGGAGGCGGGCAGTATGCATGTTTAGCAGCGGGGTGTATGTTACGGCAATAAAGAAGGATATCTGTGGGAAATGCAAAAAGTAGTGGGTGTACTGGAATAAAAAAGAACAAGGAAGAAAAAGAGTCGAAGAAAGCACTTAAAATGGAGAAGGGATACTTTGAGGGCTTTTGAAAAAGGAGGGCATGATATGATTGGCGCCAGGTCACACTGGGACTTGTGTCAATCGCATTCGTTGCATTGCATATCCACTCTTCACCACAAATAAACACGCGCCTATGTCATAGTAGAGCGGGAGCCACGCCACTTTGCCACACCAAGGCTTCGATCGGCTAAGTACTTGGACGATGTTCATGCCGGAACTTGCTAAGTGATTCTGTCTCCACATCGTCCAGTTTGAAAGGGAATAAAGTCAAAAAAATTGAAAAGTGAGAAAAAAGGGATAGGGATACGAGAGAAACTGAGATCGACCATTTTCCGAGGACAAGGAATAGGTGGACTTTACAACGAATGTCATCTCGTCCAGTACTTACTACATAGAAATATTTCCGGTATTCTATCTTCTCTCTCGCCTTTTGCAGGTATATCTCTTGGTGTCTTTTGTCCACGCATCCATTTCTCGTCGCCTCACATTGAATCAACGCCACAAGTGTTCATCCGAGTTCAAATATCTGGCTTAGGTATAAATACAACTGTGTTCATCTTCCTATCTCCTCAACCTTGTCTTCTTCCAATGTACGTTATTTTTGATTCCTAAGTATTCACCACCTAACAGGCACCCTTTGGCATAATAAGCTGTTACATGTTGCATGTTGCGACAGCGCAGCGCCTTTTAGAAATCACATAGAACATCCGCTAATGATGGTACTTTCGTCACTTGATCATTCAGTCTAGCCTACCGAATAATTTTCTCTATCGAAAGTTCCTCCAACATGGTAACTCCTCTCCCAAATCCTCCTTTGGAATGTCTAAAGTTATAAGTGGCTGGTTATTTGCTCTTTTGGCCATGCATTCACAATTCGTTCATTTTAAATACTATGACCATAGAAGCACTATAGTTTGACAGTCGCGTTGGGCCTCATCTTGGCCATGTTTTCAGCCAACTGCATGGCCATCCCCGCTCCCACCGGCGACCCCAAGTTCTGCTATGATGAATACAACAAGTGCAGAGGAGCACCTCACCCAAACTTCTCCTCCTGTGCCTCGCTTTACGCTGGATGCTTAGGCTGCAATCCTTTTGAGAATAACCCGGACTGCCCGCTAACACCCAGCAATCCATAGTTGCGCTCCTCTGACCAAAAAAAAATGAATAGAAATAGATTTGTGATCCGATGGTACCCAAACCTTCTTGTCATCTCAGCATATGAAATGCAAGGTTGAGATTTAGCTCAGACACCTCTATTCTAGGAGAGGTTATCTTGTACAATCGTGATGAGTTACTCTTTAAGATATCAAACGTGCTGATGGATCTTATATTTTGGAAGAGGCAGTGCTGAATACGCTGTTGTCAACCAATGTTTAGAAAGTAGTCATGTGCAATATCAGGAACACTAACACACTAAGTGACTGGCAGCAACATCAACGGCTTGGTGGTCGCAGAATATACACTTCTTCTGCATAGATGGGACATAAAACAATATAACATGCGGTCGGTGATTTTCAATGTCAACCTTTATTTGCACCTCTCATAAAAAGACGTCGTTCATGCTGTAGCTGAAACCATCGCGTCCCCTTCGAGTCCTAACTAGATTTCTTGTATCTCCTCGTGCAGTTCGGCTCTCGCTTCCTTGTCCTCGGCTTCTGCTTGAGCCTCCTCTGTCTAACCTTACCACGGTGGTTCCTCCTCCTCTTCTTCCTCTCGTTCCTTCTGTTCTTCCGTCTGCCGTTCCTCTTGGTGCGCCTCTCGGCACTCCTCTCGATGCATCTCTTGCTACTACACCTCTTACTGCACCTTTTCCACGTCCTCTTGCGCTTCCACTCACTCCTTGTACTCCTTGTCTAGCTCTTGTAGGATAGCCATTCTCATCCATGGGCTCCCAGACTGGTGGATCAAATCGTCCAAGCTTCATGGCTGCCTTCCACTGCGTGAACTCTTCTTTGGCCAAGATCGCTCGGGCTTCTTTGACGCGTTGAACATCGAGTCCTGCGAGTGACCATTGCATTCTGGCATGAGAGCGGGCCTTTTCATCTCTGGCACTCAAGGCGAACGCTGCGGCGTGCTTCATCGACTCTGGGCGCTTCACACGATCCTCAATGATCCGCATAATGTTCTGACCCTGCCGATAAAGCTGCGTGTCCAGCATTGCACAGTCGTGCCAAAAACCAAATATACAGCTCTGCACCGTCCTGATCAGTTTGCCGGCCACTGTACTGTTTACCAAATCGATATCACTGATTTTGGCATTCTCCGCATCCTTATCACCGCCTGTTAAAAGACAGTCCGCATCCCAGGTCTTTAGCAGGTTGGATTCTGTCGATTGGGAGCTGCCAGAGGGACTTTTGAAGAATGGCTGGGAGACATTTGGTCGTCCACCATGGGCTCCACTAGCTCCGGCAGTGCGATCTCCATGGCGAAGCCGCGCCAATTGTGCATCTTGTTCTAGTGCCAATGGACGCAGATGGGCCTGTAGATCACGCGCAGTCGTTTCCCTGAAAGTGCGATACTGTCCGCCACTCAAATATCCTGTCTCAAACGCTTGCAGACTTGATTCAAGCGACAAGACTTCCGGTGTTGCGGGCTTCTTATATAGATTTGGGTCAATGACGCTCGACAATAATGGTACGTCTACCGTTACAGATCCCATGTGGGCTAATTGTTCCGCTTCTGTCATCGACGCTGAAGTCCCTGATAGACGCCCGTCAAGTAAAGTGGATAAAAGCCGATATCCGTATCCCCAGCTGTATTGGACGAGATCCATGAGGGCGTCTCGCCATGCGTCATTTGCTTGGTCTGTCCAGAAAATGCGAGAGAATAACGAAGAGATGAGTCGTTCAGATAACTAGTCACGACGATTATACAGAGTTGCATATAAAATAGGACGCTAACAAATGAAGCCAAAAAAGTCAACCACTTACAGAATTTTGGATAGTCTGCTCTCATCTGACGCGCAACGCGAACCATCACTCCAACGAGCTCTAGTAGCTGGCCTGCATAATGAAGCGCCCGTAGTACATTTCTGGTATCAGAAGACTGAAGCAGGGTTGCTAGACGCTCCTGTTGCCGCAAAGACTGTGATGGCTGTGAAGGATCACGGAGAAGAACTTCTGACAGAAGGGATCGTAGTGAAGAGGCTGCTCCGTTTAGAATGGCCTCGGTGCCATACAAGGCCTGAAAGATTGGCGCAAACAAGACGGACGACTCGCGATGAAAGTTCTCATAGCCCTTCAGCCTTGTGTCATTTTGTGGTAATGAGGATTGTCTCGGGAGTAACGCAATATCTTCGGCCACAGCGTGTAGAACATCTTGCAATGTGCGCGCGGCAGAGGCACCAATGATCATCAGCTCTGGATGAGAAGGTACTGTCCGTCGTATCAATGATTCGTCCTCCATCGAAGGATGTCTGTGAAATGAAGCCATGCTTACTCGGCTCGGGCCCCACAAAGCTACGAGCCATGGATTAGTGATCGATATGAATACCATCAGGCGGAATGCGCCGAAGGTCTTGCTCCTACATCGAAAATGGGATGAAATTACATCAGTGTCAACATTACTGAATCGGCTGGCGAATAGATTATTAAACACATCAAAACAGTTGATAGGGAATCCTTGCTATTACCATTGGCATCTTTCCTCCGTATCAGAAGCGGTGTTCCGAAGCGAGGCCGTGAGGGTATGAAGAGCAGCCTTGGAAACATCCAAAGGAGAGTTCTCCGTTGGTGAAGGCTGCGGGGATGTCTTGTTTGGCTCGGAATTATTGCTAACGAAACGTGTAAGGCTGGTTTGGAATTTTCTAGGCAACCGAAGTGGGTTCTGAGTATCCTTCTTGGGGGCTGGGTTCTCAATACTCGGCTTGGTTTCGTTCGAGACAGCGACATCATCTTCTTTGGGAAACACAAGCACACCATCCTCAAAAATCCTAATCTTACTCTCTTGCACTTGGCCCTCAGAGGTAGTTCGAGCCACCCTTGTATCAAGGTCCCGGGTGTCATGTCGAAGGTCCATGTATGCGTGACTATTGATGCCTCTCACTTTTGAGAGCTGGCTCTTGATCATACCCAAGAGAACACTGAAGAATTGACGGTCGCCTGCTTGATGCAAGTAGGCGTAACCACGAATTTTTTGTACAAGGAATTGGTCGTCACTAAAAATAAAAAGTGTAAGGAGAGCAGAGATATTTCCAGTTAATCTCAGAAAAGGTATAGAGCGGTTGAATGTGTGAGTGAGGTATGAGAGATCCAAATGAATTCTAGAACATACATCTTGGGTTGGGGAAAGTGTTGCGGTGATGTAAGAAATCCAAAAATGGTGTCGGATGATCCAGTGAGACTAGAGTTTTGAAGAATTAAACCACAGTGTTGTATAACGTGTCCAAGAACACTGTGGGCAAAATCAACTAATTGAATTGAGCTTCTCGTCTGTCGTTGAGCTTGCAACCGCTGTTAATAAGTGAGAATGGGAAAGGGAGGTCAAAGGTTAGGATTCAAATTCTGCTATCGCAAAAACACACCTCCTTTGAATATGAGCATATAGAACATAAATATGTACCTCATAGTCAAACTTGATCTGTCGAAGGACGTTTCCCAAGTACTTTTGGTACTTGACTCTGACTAGGTAACGAATCCTCGACTTTTGCTGGAGAGCCTGAGCATCCGCTGGATCTGCTTGTTCGACGTCGGTTCTGCACCTCGTAAAATGCTCATCCATGTTGCTTAGTACTTTGAGCAATACCTGCAACCGAGAATCCTTAAATTCCTGACGGAGAGCTTCTTCGGCATCAACACTCATTATGCTTAGACTAACAATATCGATTGGTGTTGATGCTGATGCTGCGAGCCCCTCCACGCGGCCTGTGTCCTTGAGAGCTCCAGTATAGTCTAGATGGGCAAATGGAAGATCTTTCAGCAACTCTGCCAAAACGGACGGTCCTGTACGTTTGTTCTGATCCAGGTCATTTGCGGCTATATTGTCCCGAGGAAGTTTTTCGACGGACTGGAGCAATGCACGCAAGAGTCTGTGCTGTAGGGTTAGCTCGCTCGTTGGAGTCGTGATAGTGCTGAACCAGAGACTTAGGAAATAGTCTTCATACTCTCCAACAGCCAACTGGGGTTGCTCCTCCAACATAAGCGTTGCCCATGTCAATTCATCCAATTGCCGCGCCATTTGAATCCACACACTGAGCCAAACTTCCCTCTTGAACATGCGGTCCGCTACTTCCGTCAATGTCAGCTTCCCTCGGCGGAACAAAATGAGATTTGCCTTCGCCAGTACATGGATGAACTGCTGAATGCCATGCTGGGAAATCTGGTCGATGTTGTTGCGTACAGTGGGTTGTGTTGTACTAGAGGCACCGGCACCCCAAATTCCAGTCGACGTTGTTACGCCTGTTGGTGAAAAAACGCTCTGTACTGCTGGTTTCTTGAATGAGAGAAGTTTGCCGCCACGAGCGTTGGTGTTATTGGGTCGGCTTTGTGCACCACCACGACCAAATGTAGTCGAAGGCGTGTTCGCGAAGCGAGAGTAAGTGCGCTGGTATTGTGCGTGCAATAACTGGTGTCTCTCCTTCAAAAGTGACTCGATCCATGGTAGCACTCGTTCATATAGTACTTTGACCAAGTCGATATCCAATTCAAGCAATGGCTCATCAGGTACCTCAGCGGGTGCCTTCTCAGCCTGTTGACTAGACGAATCTCCACTATACATAAAGTCATCGTCAAAGTCGAACTGTGCGTCGTCCAAGAAGGCAAAGTCGTCGTCTAGTGATGCTGTCCTTGTTGTTTGATCCTGCTGTTGGCATTGCATGGTGTTCGTAACGGGTACTGGAACCATCGGCGCTACCAAAGCTGCAGCCTCTGCTATCTGTTGTTGCCAGACTTGATTCAGGTGTTTCTTCCGCACATCAAAGAACTTCTCAATAACGCCTAGAGCCTGAAGTCGCATTTCCGCTGGAAAGGGTTTGGTGCGATCAAAGAAAACACCAAGTCCTAATAGATGAAGCGTAGAAGTAGTGGGTGAGTTGGACGTCCAATATCTTGTTTTGATTTCATTTCCACTGCAGTACAATTCCTTACTTTGATCAAGATAAGCTAGTGCTGGATACGGCGTCAGATGAAGGCTATCCAACTGCATCAGGAGTTCCTGTACATGGCCAAGGCAGGCTTCAATCAGGGAGGCAACGGGATACAGACGCTTGTCACGAGGGATGTATGCGTTGGCCTCCTTTTCCATGGCCTGAAGGTCTTGCTCGTATGTCGTGGTGTATTTTTGCAACTTGGAGAACAAAAACTCGAGGATCTCATCAATTTGACGCTTGGGAAACGCCGCTCTATTCGTGACCCCCTGGCGCTGCCATGCCAAGCCTAAATAAGTCATGGCTTGCAACATTATCCTCTGTGCTGCGTCATCGCTGGCATCAAAATCCAGGAAGTTATTCATGTGAGCAATTGAGGATGGTCGGATACTATCAAAAGACAGTATTGTAGTCAGTAGCAGCAAACTACAGGGGTTGCATAATGTCGAGTAGCCTGGGCCACCAGGCGGCCGAGAGGGCGGGAAGGACGTGTGGGCGACGGGCGAGAGAAAAGCTAGTAATCTCCTACATTCGCGCATGTTGAAACTGCAAGCTTGCTGCCGTGATCTCGTTTCATTTGCGGATGCCGACGATGTGGCCGAACTGGGCCCTGCAGTCCCAGTGGACGGTGCCGCTTTCGTCGTCGAAGATTTCTGCTCCGATTCTTGCTCGTTCTCAACCAGCTGAACATGATGGAGTATGGTGAGACCGGCGATTTTGAGGAAGATTTCGAAGCACCTGTCATGGTCAGGCATCAACTCTTCTAGGAGTTCGATGTCGAGTACTACGCCGGCGATGCGACGTTGTTTTTCCACTGGGATTCTGGATGTCGATGTGTCTCTTACGATCAGCTGCTTCACTAACTCAGGCATTCGATAACCTGGATCAATTGAAGGATCTGCATATCCTCTCGTGGAAAAACCGCGGCAAAGTCGCATGACAATCTCCAATGACGGGGTCCAGTCCCAAACTGTAAGCAGCCTATGACAATAGATCAAAAGATCACGGAAATGCTGTTCGCGTGACTTGACTGCCTGTGCGTTAAGACCAGCTTCGCGGGCATGTAATCCGATGGCCCAGCGATTTTTTGCCAGCCATTCAATCAATATCCAGTTTTCATGCGCCCTCAACTTTGTATCGCTGCAGCCTTGCTTATCAAACTGGTGTAAACGACAGAGATTGACGATCAGCCGGAAAACGTGATTTGTCTTTTCCTGAGTCCAATTATCGCTTGCGAGACGTTCCCTCTCTTCTAGTGCCTCCTTGCCCAACATTTCTTCTTGAATATATCGGTTGAAGTGGATCCAGAGTCGCCCTTGTGTGGATGTGTCTTTACTTTGATCAAGGTCTTCGATTTGACGTAGAACTTGAATCAGGCATATCCACATCTCCATAACGTGTTCTCCGGTGACCGCCTGGCTTGCTGTTGACTTTTGACCGTAAGCTACAATCCGATTCATTCGGCGGCAAAAAGCCTCATCGCTCGCTGGTATCAACAGTCGGACGAGGGCATCGACAGCACGGTGAAGTGTCAGGTTGTACCCATCGCCATTTTGCCTCGTATTTTCGCGCCCCGCGAAGAAACGATCGGCCTTGAGCCTTTCAAACAATGCCGCCCAAGCAACAAACGTCCATCGACCGTTGAGCAAAAACAGCCAATCAGGAAAACGGGATGGGTTGTCCTTGGCCCCGTGATCTTGATTGTAATCTTCCTCTATGGTATCGAGGAGATCTTCCAGAGATCGACAAAATCCTTCAATAAATGGCGACCAAAATTCTTTTTGCTGCACAGACGACAATAGCCCGACTCGAACTAACAGAGTGTGAGTGATTATGTCGAGGGTCTTGAGACAAACGTCCACTGCAGTTTTTGCTCGATTAATGTCAAGACGCCAATACTCTGCCTTCGTTCGTACTCTTCGCTGTTTCTGGGAGATTTCCTGAATGGTTGCACAACACTCTCTGATTTGATAGAAAACTGGCAAAAGTCCATCCATAAATAACTGAGGCTGGGTCCAGTCGGGAAGAAACCACTCATTAAAGAGCTGGAAACTCGCGTTTGTGTCGAGGTTGAGTGCCTGGGGGGAGGACATGGCACAGAGCAACTGAGAGAGTCGGTTACGACCAATGTACGTATCGTGATGGAAGTAAACGCCGTTAGGCATTGGATCGAGCGTATTTGGAATACGTTCAACGCCGGCAGACTCGTGTGTCCACTGGACTCGAGGAGGGAGGAGCGATTGATTGATCTTGGGACCTGTGGGTCGTGGTATCTTGACTACTGACGAGGCTTGACCTTTGTCTGTCGCTGGTATTTCTTCTGGAGGGTTTTCCAAAGGATCATCAACTGTAATGCCCTCATGAACAAAATCGTCGCTGCTATGACCATCGTTACTAGGCGGTTGTCTCTGATCTGTCTTGGTATTTAACTTAAATATGGGTTTGGTGAAGAGTTGTGGAAGCGCCAATTGGCTGCCAATGCTGATTTTGTACTGACTGGAAGCCCTACTGCCTCCATGACCACGATTAGTACGAGTCGTGTTCCCTTGTGACTTGGGGATACTCTGCTGTTTGGCCAGGTTCGCACGACGGGGCTTTCCAGGCTTCCTTTTCTTTGGCCACGCTGAGGATGTTTGCTGGTGGATGGGTCTCTTCGGTTGCCTTTGATTGCGTTGCTTTGGCATGACAAAATCCTCACAGTCCGAGTTTTCCTGTACAGAGTGGGGATAGCCACGTTCCTTGCTTTGATGGATGTATTGATCAAGTTTCTGTTGTCTTTTTGGCCACATGACCCCTCGTTCAAAGGAATCATAGACGGGGTCGTTAAATGCGGTTGAGATGTCATCATCTTCCCAGTCTTCTTCATCGTCTTCCATCGAAGAACCAGTCTCGGTCTCAACAGATATCGGCCTGCGATCACTCTGCCCTGTTTCTCGTGGTACTGCGGCTCGATGAACTCCTCCATTGTGGCCACCCAATCGGATCGCCTTGAGAGACCGATGTTTCCCGCTTGTTCTCCTTCGCTTACGGGCGCTGCGTCCTCCTAACGTCGTAGTGGTTCCTGAGCGAACTTGCATCCGATCTATGAGGTCATGCTTCTCCTCTGAAAACTGGTTTCTAGCAGTGTACTGACGGTCAAGGGCCTTTCGTCGTGGCGGCTTTTCAAAAGGCAAGCCAAAGGCATCCAGATCACTGTCATCTGATTCTTCTAGATCGATTACTTGAGCTGTCTTATATGGTCGTACGGAATGGATATCAATAGAACGTCGATGAAGAGAAGCATGGCGCTTCTCCGATATCTATAATAAAAAGAGAGAATGTGTTTAAATGGTTACATGTTTGAGCGTCGACATTAAATAAAACAATGAGAGTCAATGAATCTTTGAGTCTTACTATTCTCTCTTCATCGTCAGCCAAAGATAGAGCATGCCCATTTTCCTGATGATGCGGCTTGTTGCGTGAAAAATCAGCAGGGATAGTATCCTCGCGGGACGGACGTTGAGAACGTTCAAATAATGGGGAGTGCGAGCGATATCGATGGCGAGGGGAAGGTTCCGGGTCGTCGTCAAATATTGATGTTTGTCCCTCCATAACACTGTTCTCTGACTCTTCACTGTCGCTTTTTTCTTGGGCAAGCTGCGCCATAAAATCCTTGAGTGAGTCCCTGTCGGATGTTTCTCTGGGTGCAATCCTTGTCCGTGCATGATGAGGCAAGTTCGTATGAGGTGTTTCCTTTGGGCGCCGAGATGACGAGGCACTATCAGAGTCATCTCGACGTCTCATGATCTGCGACCGCATTGACATCAAAACATTTTGGTCATCCGGGAGTTTGTTCCGCTTGAAGAAGGATGCGGGCAGCACATGTTGCCGTACTCGTTTTGTCTTCTTTTTATGCGAAGAGCTTATCAAGAGAGACTCTGACGGGTCCTCATCATCAATTTCGATAGCATTTTGGTTGCCATGGGTGTCTGCTCCTTGAGGATGCTCATCTTCGCTCGTGTGCTGGGATTGTACGGTGCTATCGTCGAGAGAGGGTAACGTACTGTCATCTGTCACATCGTGCGGAATATTGCTACCGTCACTAGTTTTGGTTGTAGCGCTGCTCTGCTGTGGACTGTCATTTTTCGTCAGTGATCGTCGACTGCGCCCTTTATAGGTTCGACTCAATGCCTTTTTCACCGGCTCAAATGGCTCTTGCTCAGGTACATCAGGAGGCAACAACGGCTCCACTTGCCGAGATACCAGTTTCTGCAAGCTCCTCTTGGTGTTTGAGGACAGCATTCTGGCGCTTTCTTTACTCTTCGGGGTAGTGTGAGCACGTTTGTCCATGCGTCGGAGGCCTTTGCGAGGACGTGTAGTAGACCATGGTTTGCCGCTGAGGAGACGATTTTGTATCTCTTCCAATGAAGGTAGTTCGTCTTCTTCTTCTGTTGAGTCTCCTAACATTGGCGTCATTGACAGCGACTGGCTCATGTCCGGCTGAACACCAGGAAGCGGTGTCTGAGACAAATCTGGTTGATACTCCTCATCGTCCGTATCCTCGACATCGGATTTGTTCTGAAGTGGCGCTTCATCCAACAGGTTGAGCTCATTTTTGTCCTTGGCAGAGCTGGATAATCCCGTCAAGTTAACTCCTCCGATGTGAGCCAGTCTTCGATGTTTCTGCCTGTCTGCTGTGTATGGCATCTTTTGTGCAAACGAACGCTCTCTCAAAGGATACGCTCGCCGAACTGGTTCCTCTTGACACTTATGTGGCGACGTGGTAGAATCAGACCGCTTTCCATGTACATGTCCGCTCTCAAGGAGTTCTGTTGTAGTGACAGGTGTGGATGGTGGCAAAGCGTTATCCATCGCCGTGTTGAGTAGCTGGGTTGAAACACGAGACTCGCCATCCGCTGAGCGGCCGCCCGTTTCAGTATTAACCAAAAATCCACTATCGTTTGATTCATCCTCGCTCTCTGAATTGGGTATCATCTACGCAAAATTAGTGGAGGGGGACAATCTTTGTCTTAATATTTGCACATTGAGAGAATACACGATATATCGACTTGTAATTCTTTCACTTTCTCAATTACCTCTGTAGCACGCTGAGACGCAGCCTTTTTCCTGTTCGTCACAACATTCAATTTGGGATCTGGATCGACGCACGCAAGGAAGACCACACCTTGGGGAAGAACCTGAGAATGATCCATGTCCACGCCTTCATCATCAGATCCTGGCACAAGAACGGACGGCGCAATTGTCATTTTTTCAAGGCCATCACTGCGACGATTACTCCCTGGATCCTGTTTCCTTTTCTCCGATGCCTTCGCCAATGGCTTCTGGTGAATTACCGCCTGTGTTCTATCATGAAGAGGTAGAGCTGGCGGTGGTGGAAGTGGCTCTGGTGCGCCACTGTTCTTTGGGCGCCTTTTGTGTCTCCTCCGAGTTGACATTTGAACAGAAATGCAGGCTGTTTGCTTTGCATTCAGCTACTCAGATGGGAAAACGATCTAGGTGGCAACGAAAAGAAATTCATGTCAGGCACCAGAAAACAAACTCATTCTATTTTTTGGTGGCGCCAACGTTCAAACCGGAATACATGAGGTAGCCCAATTACAAAAAGTACCTCTTGTAATAGGTTGTTACCATCCGGAAGGAGGAGGAGGGCGGGGAACAATGCAGTACCAGCCTGATGTGCAGAACCAACCAAAAGTCAATCGAGCTGAATGGTTGTTAGCACGAAACAAGCAAGGAAGCTTTGGTCGCGCTGTCAAGAGGTTGTTTTTTAGACTCTTCATCCACCGTCCAAAGATCTGGACTGTTTTTTTCGGATGTTTAGCAGAAACTGTGATTTTCAAGGAACGCGGTATGCATTTGGACAATTGAATCCGCACCTTACAAAGGCGAGAAATCTTACCGGTTAAACAGAACAATAACAGAGAACCGTAGCCGAATAACAGGTATCGGGATAAACTTGTTATTGCCGATATTGACCCTTCTGATCTCTCTCCGCCCGATTACGGCGTCCAAGACGTTGATTTGTTGCGAACAAAAACGTCGTTCAAGACGAAAACATTAGTTTCATAATTTTTTCTTGTGCAGCAAGCAAGGCTCCTCTCTACCGCCATGTTGGCATTCCTGAAAAACCACCCTCTCTCTCCTCCATCTTCCTTTATACACTCTTCCAATCTCTTTCCCTTCTCCTAGGAAATCTCCTTCATCTGTTTACACTTGCGCATTCGTAACGAAACGATATTCGTGTATTCTTGCAAACAAGCAATGGCGTGCTGATTACATTCATACCAGACTTTAGGTGACCTCAAAATGAATTTAAGTTAAGGTATTTGTAAGCTGGCTGAACGTGACATGCTGCTCTGATGTATGTTGTTCCCACGAATATTGGCATGGTATTAAGAGGGAGTTTCATACCCTTTCCCTAGACATTCAGTGCTGTGGAGTCCAGTATACAAAATTGTATTTTGCGAACAAAAAAAATGTTGAAATCCCCCTTCAAGGTATGGTCACCATTGTACATGCCGTGGGCGCAACCCATACGAGGGGAGGGTCTCCCAAACCAACCAGCAGATTGGTTCACCAATCGGGTTGGCAAAGTCGGATTAGTATGGCCCTGTGAATGGCGACCCATCAGGGCACGAAATTGTGTGTGGCTTCAATGCGCGGCGAGGACAAGTCATTGAGTTCTAGGAATGTCATTCGACCTACACAGCTTTCTTATAGCACAACTACAAAATGGTCGCAACAGGTATCATAAACCGGATGGGCACTATGTAGGATTGGTTGGGGAAGACGTCTTTTGGAAACCATTGCGCTTGTGCGACACATTTGGACAGAGTTACCCCACTTGCATATCCCAGCCGTGGGAACAATTGAAAGAGCGATCAGCCAGTCCCTCATCTATTCGACCACCTGCTGGTGTGCTTCACAGTAACAGCGAGAGGGAGAGAGGGGTTTTCTGAACAAGGTGTCGCAATTCGAAATTCCTTCTTCTTCAATCTCATTTCCACAATTCCTCTCATGTTGGGTCGCACTGCAGCTCGCCGTCTGATTGTCTCTCCCGCATCAGCCTTCTTCCCACGCACCGCTGCCACCACTACCTTTATGACTGTCCGCCAACAGAGCAACAAGGCCCAGGCCACATTCACCAAGATCCTGCAGGACGAGTTGGCCGGTATCAAGGCCGCCGGCACATACAAGAGCGAGCGCGTCATCGTCACACCTCAAAACAGTGCCATCCGTGTCACTGGCAAGGATGGCCAGCAGAGCACCCAAATCAACTTTTGTGCCAACAACTATCTGGGTCTGGCTGATCACCCCCATGTTGTTGCTCGTGCCAAAAAGTACCTCGACACCCATGGTTCTGGTCTGAGCAGTGTCCGCTTTATCTGCGGTACTCAGGTAATGTGTGTGTGCTATTGTCTGTGATTGCATGTACGATATGTGTTAGGATAGGGGGTGAGAGAAAGAGAAAGGGAGAACAAAAACCATGGTTGTGAGAGGATAGCAGGGGGACTACCTAGACCCTGGGAACTCAAACTAATGCAAGCTTGCAATCTTGTTTTTGTTGTTGTTTTTCTGTTTTCTTTCGCTGTCACTGCGTTTGATGTCCAATAGGATATCCACAAGGACCTTGAGAACAAGATCACAAAGTTCTATGGCACTGAGGACACGATTCTGTATGCCTCCTGCTTTGATGCCAACGCTGGTATCTTTGAGACAGTCCTGACAGACAAGGATGCCGTTATCTCCGACGCCCTCAATCACGCAAGTATTATTGATGGTATCCGCCTCTGCAAGGCCAAGCGTTTCCGCTACAAGAACTGCGATATGAATGGTACTGTACTCCAAAAGGCTCTTGGAACTGATGAATAAGAATGACAAAGATACATGGCAGTGACTTCTAAAGAACAAATCGAGTGTTATTCTCCTTGCTGACTTCAAACAAACGGTATACACCTCTCACTCTCTTTTCCCCCCTCACTTTATCAACTCTCCTTTTATCGTTTTCCTATCTCTAGATCTGGAGGCTCAGCTCAAGGCCGCAGATGAGGCTGGTGCACGACTCAAGCTGATCGCAACAGACGGCGTGTTCAGCATGGATGGCAAGATTGCTCCGTTGGACAAGATTTGCGACATTGCCGAAAAGTACAATGCCCTCATCTTTGTCGACGACTGCCACGCCACTGGTTTCTTGGGCCCTAACGGCCGTGGTACGCCCGAATACTTTGGCGTCCAGAACCGCGTCCACATTGTCAACTCTACGCTCGGCAAGGCACTTGGTGGCGCCGCTGGTGGTTACACGACGGGCAGCAAGGAAATGATTGATTTGCTCCGCAACCGCAGCCGTCCTTACCTGTTCTCCAACTCGCTCCCACCAGCTGTGGTGGGCTCGGCCAGCGCAGCATTGGACTTGATTGAGGATGCCAAGACGAACGGACTCTTTGACAAGCTGTGGGGCAACACCAAGCTGTTCCGTCAGCTGTTGACAGATGCAGGCTTCACGATCAAGGGCGACAACCATCCCATCTCGCCCGTCATGCTGGGTGACGCACGACTGGCAAGCATCTTTGCCGACAAGATGCTGGAGCGCGGCATCTATGTCATTGGTTTCTCCTACCCTGTCGTTCCCAAGGGCGAGGCACGTATTCGTGTTCAACTGTCGGCTTCCCATACCGAGGACCAGATCCGAAAGGCTGCTGATGCCTTTATCGAGATTGGCAAGGAGCTCGGTGTCATCGGTGCTGGCAAGAGCAAGCTGTAAAACACTTTAAAAATAAATACATTTTTGCGATCAAACATACTACAATTTTGGCCAAGTCTAAATCCTTGTGTTCTTTAATCTCTTAACGATAATTTCCTCCGCTACTTGTAAAAGTGAGGTACAAGGTAGGAGTAGTTTGTTGCACTACTGCTTGCTCCCTTTTTTTATCGTTCTTTTTTGGTTCTTGTTTTTTCTTAAGCTTCATGGCTCTGGGATTGATCGTATTCCTCCCGAGCCAGGCGAGTAAACTCAGGGTCGATAAGAACATCAAGGCCAGTAAGGGCCATGGCCTTGGCGCTACGGATAGCAGCCTGGTGGGCGATCTCGGTGCGGCTGCGCTCAGAAAACAGGAGCGAGTGGGTCGAGAGGCCTGGCTCGCGCTCCGAGTGGAGGTTGGCAATGTTGAAGACTGGGTGGATACCTGGCATGGCCACGGTGACGTTGCCCATGTCGGTTGAGCCGGTCGGCATTGTCTCTTCAATATCGCGCGTCGCATAGGTTGCGCCCATGGATTCCATGTACTGTTTGAACCGTTCTGTCAGTACGCTGTTATTGTTGAGAGGCTGGTATTCCATCACCTTGTTGATCTTCACTCTGCACCCGGTTGCTTTAGCCGATGCCTCCAAGATCGTGACCAATTGGTCGTGCAGTTTGGTGAAATCTTTGCCCTTGACGGCGCGGTACATAAACACACCAGTGACATAATCTGGGATAACTGCAGTGATGATGACAAGGAGAATGTGTCGAAATACATGGCCAAAAAAAATAAAGAGAGAAAACGTTTTTTTAGTAAATTCATGTTCTTTCTGCTGAACATAATATGAGGGCATTTTTTTCTCCTTCCCGTAAGTGAGTAACATCTAATGGATTCTTACTATTGTCAGCATCGCCTCCATGAGTGAGGATGCTATGAATCCTGCTGGTGGGGAGAGTCTGTTGTCGCAATGCCGCCACGGAGTTGTAGGCCATCGCATACGCATCCAGGGCATTAATACCCTCGAAGGGCGAGGCTGACGCATGGGCAGCCTGACCGAAAAACTCGACCTCAAGCCGGCCAACTCCCAAAGGTTGACGGTACAGCAGGTCAAACGGGCCTGGGTGCACCATCAGGCAGGCATCCAGTCCCTCAAACGCCCCGCGTGCCAGCATTGGAATTTTACCACCAAGCGTCTCCTCTGCAGGTGTGCCCAAGAGTCGCACTCTTCCCGGAATCTTGTTTTTGAGTAACGCATGCCGAACGCCTAGTGCTGCTCCAACACCCGCAATAGCAATTAGATCTAATCATAAATAAAAAAAAAGGAGGGGGAGGGAAAATCCCCAGCCGTTATAAGCAACTCTTGTCAAACACATTCATTAGAAAGAGTAGAATACAAACATGCCTCCATACGTACTATGTCCACATCCATGGCCAACAGAAGGCAAAGCGTCAAACTCGGAACAAAAGCCAATGGAGCGAATTTTGGTATCTTTGTTGCTTGTCTCGCCCAGGTATTCAAAATCGGCAACAAAGGCAGTATCAATCCCGCACGCGTGTCGAGTCACTTGGAAACCCTGCGATTCCAAAAAGTCGGTCAGCGACTTGTGCGCAAAGACCTCGTTGTATCCGATCTCTGGGTGATCGTGAATCTAGATGAATACGAGATTGAGAGTAGGGTACATACAAAAAAAAGTGAAAGAGAAAGCAAGCTAAGTAATGCCAATAGTATATCACCATTAAGTACAGGTGGTTTTGGAGAGGAGATATGCAAACAGAAATTGTACCTGCAAGCTGAGTTCTCGCAACAATGGCGAGGTACCATCAATGGCCTCGATAACATCCGCAGTTGGACCGCCCTGAGTCATGGTGAACGTTGTAGTGAGAAAAGGAGGTGCAAAAGTTTCAACGTGCAATTTGATGGGTGGGAAAAGAGAGAAAGAGAGGGAATAGAGAACCAAGAGGGTTGGCCACGAACAGAAAACAAAAAGAAGGTTTTATGACCGAAAGAGGCAATGATGCCTTCAATGCTCGCAATAGAAGAGAGAGGGATGGACGTTGTCCAACGTTTTTACTTCATCAACTATGTATGTTGTATAGTCTCGATCATCAAAGATTGATAGAAAAGCTACAAGGAAACAGCAAAGACAGTGTGGTATATGAAAGCCAAAGAAAACAAAAGAAAACAAAAAAAAACAAAAAGGAAGAGAAGCATCCCTATTCTCTCTTCTCGACTACCAGCAATGGCTTTCTTTTTCGCTCCTTCACTTCTTCGTGTTCTGATTCATCAAATTATGCATCTTCTTATCTGGTTCATACAGAGAATGCTGAATCTTGGCATAGTCCGTACCGGCGGGATAGTCATCAATAGCTGTTGGAGCTTGAGGCCCACTCCATGACGACGAACCAACCATCGGTGGCGATATGTGATGCTCCTGGAAGGCCATTTGCGAGCCACCTGACCTGTTTGTAGGCTTCTTGGGCCGTGACATTGACATTGGGTTTACAATATTGGGCATAAAAGCTTTGTGCTGCCCGGGTGGGAAGGGTCCATCGGGGCTCCTACGTCGTCCGCCGCTCAACAGGGGCGTCAGCTCCTGCACTTTCTTGTTTGCTTGGTCATGTCCTTTTCTTGCTGCCTTGCGATACCATTCCAAAGCCTTGTTCAGGTCTGGTGGTACTCCTAGACCCTTCTCATACAACGCGCCAACATCATACTGACCATTCGCGCTACCTTGCTCAGCCGCCTTAAGCGACCACTTCATTGCTTTAGCATAATCTCTAGGCGTCGCTATTCCGTTTTGGTACATGTAACCAATCGTCGCTTGACCATCGATGTGGCCGTTCTCGGCGGACTTGCGATAGTACTCAAATGCCTTGAGCGGGTTGGGCGGAACGCCCTTACCTGTGCCATAAAAGAAAGCCAGCCTAAACTGAGCTTGTGCATGTCCTTGTTTGGCTGCCTTGCGAACCCAATAGTATCCATGCTCGTCGTTTTTTTTCATCCCAATACCCTTGTGGTACATCCATCCAAGGTCATTTTGTGCAGGTGCATAGCCAAGCTCAGCAGACTCCTTAAGTCGACTCAGACTCGACCCATCCTCGCCAGTGTGCTCCATTGCTCGGCGATAAAGATCCTCCGCCTTAGCATGCTTAGCTGCGTCTATTTCTGCTTGTTTGGATGCTGCACTCGACACTCCTGTTGATGTTGGAGATGGCAATGGCGACTCCACATTCAACGCTGCTGCTGCCCTGAGCGACATCGTAGGCGCAGACGTGGGGGTTGGTGCAGACAACGATGACGACGATACCTCTGATTTCTTGTTACCTTCATCCTTCGCAGCTTGCTTCTTTGTCAATTCCATACGCGCTTTGCCAATATCTAGCCTGGCCATCTTTTCTGAGGAAAAGCTGGAACTCAACAGGCCGTACCCAATTTCATCCTCATCATCATCGTCATCGTCTTTACCGTTGTCTTCAATTTCAACCTCCACAAAACTTATGACTCTCTCAGCAGGGGGCTTATCCGAAAATCGTACACGTGGCCTGGGCTTAGCTTCGTCACCACCTTCTGCTGAGGTGTCTTCACTTTCCCTTTTCTTCCTACCATTTTCGACTCCCCAAGGAGCCTTGGCACCTGTTGGGTTCGCAGGATCTAAAACAGGAATGATTGCGACGCATGACTCCATCTCGCTTGCTTCAGGACGTTTTTCTGGGTCTTGCTCCCAACATCTCAGGATCCACTTGGTATAGTCCTCTGGTGTTCCTTCAGGCACCTTCTCTCGGCCACCGCCTTTGACAAACTCGGTAATGAAACCATTGTTCTCTTCCTCCTTGTAAGGTAACACCTTTTCGGAAGCCATCTCCCACATAACCATAGCCAGAGCATAGACATCCGACTTGTTGGAATACTTGGGCTTGATAGAGAGCAGCTCAGGGGCCATCCAGCGAAGTGTACCTTCGCCGCGTTGGCCATGGGCTTTGGCTGCTGTGGTAGTCTTGATCCTGGGGATGCCGAAATCCGTCAGACGAACGCTTACGTTGGCGTCGAGCAGGACGTTGCCGCTTCGCAGATCACGGTGGAGAACACCCTTGGAGTGGAGATAAGCGAGGCCAGAGGCGGCCTCACGTGCGATACGGGTCTTGGCATGCCAGTCAAGGATAAGGCGGCCCTGTAAAGCAGCCTTCAGTGAACCGTTCTCACAGTACTCCATGATCATCACCATGGTCTGGTCATACGACTCAAGGCCCAACATCTTGATGACATTGGCGTGTGCAAACTCGCGGTGGATCTTAATTTCCTCTTCAATGAGAGCGTCCTCGCCGCGCAACGTGAACTGCTTAGCAGCAACACATTGACCGTTCCACTCGGCCTTGAAGACCTTGCCAATATTGCCTCGGCCAAGAAAATCTCCGAGGACAAGTGTCATTCTAACAAGTTGGACTTTTGCTTTTTTTTCTTTTCTGCTTTTCTTTAGGACGAAAAGTGTAACCCCATAGAAGAGAGAGAGAGGAAAGTGATGGAGGGTAATACAGCTTTATGTGAGAACAGAAGGTGCCTTCGCAGAGATAATGGTTGCTTTCAGGCACACTCTTGGAGGGGCGGTAGCGACTTTGAGTTTTCCGCCTCTCTAACTTGTGCTCAGCTCTCTCGCGTGCGAGAAAGGAACAATATAAATGTACCTTTTAGATGGAGATCGTCCTGAGTGGATGTCTCAGGAATAAACAAAAGATGAGGGAATGTGAAAGAGATGGTAAAGAATAAATGATTGTTGGATGGAAAAGAATGATTTGTGCATGGTCGAAAAGGTGTAAGTTTGAACACAAAGCGAGGCAGTGTATTTTCCCTCTTTGCTCTTCTTTCCCGACTTTGCAACCTTTTAAAGGCTTGAGTAGAAAAAAAAATCGAGGGAAGAATGAAGGTCTCAGGCGAAGGCGAGGTAAGGGGCCACTGCCACAACCATAATGTTCTTGCCAGCCCCAAAGTTCATTAGGCAATAGTTCGACTCTACTCTTTTTCGTGGCTAACGCTGCTCCGTTCCCCTCAGCCCCCTTTTCCGCGGGAGTCTACACTCGTCATCAACAGTCCAGACACAGAATCAAACTCTAATGCACTACTAGGAGAAGAGACTGAAAGGAATGGATGCGACCAAGACGCAGAGAATCCCATTTTTCAGGGGCCGTGGGAGTCCAGTCTTTTTTTTAAAAAAAATCGTCCCGCCACCCTTGCTTTCTTCACACCTCCTTGTCCTCCCGTGCATTCGTTTCGAGGACAGGTGTGAGTACATACAATGCACAATGCTAGCTCACCAATCACAGGGAGCTTGCGCAATACTCCTCATTTTTTTGTGCTGTGTAGATTGTCAAGCAACGATTTCTTTATTGCAGCCAAAAGTCTGGTGACAGCATCGTCACAAACACGATAATCCATGCCAGCATCTTGGAGGATGATGTCGTCCAATATGCATATCAAATAAAATGGCATACCAGAATGGTATACATTCAAAAATGGTACGAGGTTACTGAGCAGCTGCTATTTCCTCTTTCCACATCGGTATCAGTTAGATGATCGTGACGCCGTGGCAAAGACTTACCACTTCCGCCTAAGGTTGAACAGAGCAACGATATTCAGAGGCAATCTCAAGGTGTGGATAAAACGATGCCGCTCTCTGTATATACTGCGATCCTCAAAGGAATGATGCAACGCTGATTGAATACAGGAGATCTACATTTCCGGCATGCAAAAGAAAATAGAGGCGTGTGGTATTGTGCGGCTGAGAATCAAGATGATACAAACGCTCATAAACATCTTGGTAACATGTACTACAGAGGGGCTAATGTAGAAAAAGATCTCAGTGAGGCTATCAAGTGGTATCAACTAGCCGCACAAGAATGAGATATTTATACCAATACAGCGTCATTTGATGCTTGCTGTGAGCTATGATGCTGAGCGAGGTGAACGAGAGACCTTTGAGTGGTATAACAATGAGCATCGAATACATTAGCTCCACTATGGATCAATGTATGGCTTTGGTTTTGGGAGTCGAGCAGAATATAAACAGGGCACTGGATCTCTTTTCCACGCACCGTAGTTGTAATATTCTCGCTGCAGAAACATGTGTATTTGCTGTCAATCTACATTGCTGTAGAATCGTGATTGATGTGTAGCAGCGCTCTTCATCCTTGGTCTATTGCTCAGGAGTCGCGGCGTTGCATGAATCGTTGACCAGACACTGCCATTAACAACTCTGGCCGTCAGGTGTGGTATCAAATCAGTAGTCCAAGAGATACTTTATGATTCATGCTGTTTCTCTGTTACACAAGGTCGTAGATTTTAATCTCGAAAGCTGTATCGTCTCAACATGCCAAGTAAGAACGGTCTAAACAGACAGATCACTAGGTGCAAAAATGTAGCTTGAGACGGGCATATCCGTGCTTCAAGTACGATTTCTACAAATCTTGATGTCTTCATACAGTACACGGCAACGCACAGAAAATAGATGGCTCCAATTTTGATGAAAACAAACGACACTGTAATAAAAAGATAAATGATAGAAAACTCCATATAAAATGGTGTGTTTAGGTGGACAATTTTCATGTTGATAAAGGAATCTTGGATCGCAATAGCGCCATGTGTTGAAACTTATGTCTTTGTACATTGTAACGCCATCATGCATTCTATTCACGGCGTCATATGTTGTGGGCGAAACAAAATGGCGCACGAATATTCGGTCATCCGTGATTTCAGCTAATGGAACTACTCGGCTTATTTCGCGCACACAGTATCGGATGGTCGAGGAAAATGCTCCGGGACGATGCTTTGTGGCTTCGTCGCATGACCATGCGAAAATCAATCCATTCAAGCATATCAAGTCACGTTTGACCGAAGGCATACCTGTTGTTTGCAACAATACGACGTGAAGACCACATACATGATACATGTCCTCCAACTAAGGGCTTTCGACAGATCATCTATACCACATTACACGTCTGTGCACAAGACATAGGCAAAATCAATATCGTGCTTTTGCTTTCGAGAGACTGGCCGACATCTACAGGACAAGGTGTGGTGCTTGAGAAGTTGTATACTTTCGTTGAGTCCAAGAGGGTTCGCCATACAGGATCTTCAACCCACCCTGCGGCTGGCTTGGATTGTATATTCTGAAATAGTTCGAAACTTCGAAGTATGTCAAATTTGTTTGGCTTAGCGCGGGATTTTGTTTGTGGGTCGTTTAAACCAAGTTATCCTTGAAAGAGGAAAGAGTATCGCTATTTGGAGCTAATTGAACTGAAGACGCGAATGTTGATGTCAATCGACCATGATGGGTACGTGGACGTGTCTCATCAAAGTTGCATGAAATGGCGTGTTCAAGGTCTACACATGTCTATACAACCCACAGGGCAGTCCCCTCTGCCACTTACCAAAAGCGGAACAAAGTGGCTGACAAGTCGTGCGTAAGTCATGCACGACTCAATGCATTCGATTCTTTCGTTTGTTGCCTCACCATTCAACATCACAATTAGACAATGACTGACGCAGGAAACTGGTGTCTTATCGAGAGCGACCCTGGTACGAAAATATCCACCATTCTGAATAAGGGCGTTAGGAAACTACGTCTCTGGATTTTTTTCCCCAACCTCTTATTGTTTCTAACGTGCATGCCTATTTGTCTTCTCTCACAGGCGTCTTCACGGGCCTGATCAAAGGCATTGGCGTCAAGGGTGTGCAGGTCGAAGAGATTTACTCCCTCGACAAGGAAACACTGCATGATCTCAAGCCTGTCCACGGTCTGATCTTTTTGTTCAAGTTTGAGGGACGTGCACCGTCTGGCGCTGAGAGTTCAGAGGCACCAATCGATTATACCAACCAGAACGTGTTTTTTGCACAGCAGGTAAAGGAAAAAGGAAAAATATATAACAAAAGAAGGAGAGAAAGAAGGAAAGGATGCTCGTATACGACTCTTTACTGGAAAAATGATATCTCATATAACCCGACTGATCGTTGCATTCACACTTTTTGTTTTCAAGGTCATAAACAATGCATGTGCCACGCAAGCTATCTTGTCCATTTTGCTCAACTCTAAGAATATTGACCTGGGCGAGGAACTTTCCAACTTTAAGAGCTTTGTTGCCGATTTCCCGCCAGATGTATGTAAAGCAGAATCATCAGGACTCTATGCTGGAATGCCTACACACTCCGTGGCTCGTTCGCCAAACCATGGAGCAAAAGATATCAGCATTTTTTTTGTTTTAATGCGGACACTCATCAAACTTGGATACTTATTCAAAATAATTAACCATTCAATAATAGCTTCGTGGACATGCCATCTCCAACTCAGACGTGATCCGGACTGTACACAACTCGTTTGCACGGTCAGATCCATTTATCAACGATATGCACGATCCGACAGCCAAGGAGAAGGAAGATCTGTTTCATTTCATCAGCTATCTGCCTATTGATGGCCAGCTCTATGAGCTCGACGGTCTGCAAGAAGGCCCCAAGAACCATGGCCCAGTGCCCGAAGGAGAAGATGGGTGGCTGGACAAAGTCGGCCCGATCATTCAACAACGCATGTCCAGCTACACAGGAGGAGAGATCCGATTCAATCTCATGGCAGTCGTGGACGACCGTATCAAGGTCTATCAAGAGAAATTGCGAGACTATGAACAACGATTGGCATCATTGGTCAGCAAGGAAGGACCCGATGCTGGGGCGTGGTTGCAAGGAGAAATAGATCATATTCAGAAGGAGATTCAACGTGAGCAAGACAAGCGGGCTAAACAAGAGCGTGAAAACAAATTGCGTCGCCATAATTTTGTACCCTTGATCTATGAAATCCTCAAAGGCCTTGCCAAGGATGGCAAATTGAATGGACTGGTCGAGGAAGGCAGGGAGCGCGCTAAGCGAGAGGAGGAGCTTGCTAAGCAGCGTAAAGCTGCGGCGGCAGCAGCTGGTAAACCGATCGACGAGGACGAGGATATGTATTAAAGTCTTAAATAATATTTTTTTGTTGTAGAAAATCCAACAAAGAACATGTAAATATATTTTACAGCCTATAATACCATTATACATATACTGGCGCCAAGTCGAAGGCCCTCACTTTCTTTGAGCCCAAAATAACGGTGGTAGCAAGAATTGCACAATCAATTGTCAAGTTGGAATATAGTATCCTTTAAGAATATTTAAAGACAGGCGAGCATTGGTATACTGCTATCAACAACCAGTAGAAGTTTTCTACAATTTCCTGCACTTTTTCAAATTTATCAAGAGTCAATACTGTAGCTCATGGCAACAAGGTAAATATGTATTATACAATGGGGTTTTGAAACAAGAGATTGTACGTAGGTGAATGCAGATGCTAATTATACTTCTAGTTCAACTTTGCAGAGATCATCAAATTCTGCCAGAGGTCCATTCTTAAGATGTGGCTGATTCAACCATGCAGATAAAAGAATCATTGCCTGATCCTTATCCTGGCGCCTAACCATTCCTTGCTTTGCTGCTGTTTCTGATGGTATACTGGAGGAAGCAGTGGTGGTAGACGATATGTTGGTGGGGTTGTTCTGGTTAGCCATATCTTTGCTAAAAGAAAGAATCTGGGCAGCAATATCCTGGTTGACTAGCCATTGCTCTGTGTACATGTGAAACACACGTTGGAAGTGGGTCCAAAGCTGCTCCAGCGTACATGTGGCGCTAATAGGATCCGTATACGTGAATTTCTCGCCAAACATCTCAGTCGCCTCTTCGATCAAGTGTTCCAACTGTGAATATTGCTGCTTCATCTTGGCATATTGCGCATTCTAATATCAAGTGGATTCAAGAGAGAAATCAAATAAAGTAAGAGGAAAGAAACAAAGAACAAAATATGCTGAATGCAGGATTTTGAGATGGCAGTTATGATTTTACCAGTTTACTCAGAGTAACCTCCATATCGGATGACAGCTTCTCGGCTTTGCATTGCAGCTTTGCCTCAAACCGGTCTTTGAGATCTTCAAACTGGCTCAGTGCTGGAGCCCAATAGGCTTGATGATCGACATATCTAACATTGTAGGAAAGAAGACCACCTTTAGTGCTTTGGAAATAACGTCAATTTCTATATATTTGTATCTTAACTTCAGTTTGTCATAGCCCCTACCCTTGCTGCAACTGCACATTAACCAGTGCATTCGCCTGAGTCAATCCATCTGAGACAAGGTCATTCCACACCTTGCGCGATCTCTGAAATGCAGTGAAGATGTCCTGCACTTTTCTCACAATGGTGCTTTGTGACATCACTACAAGAGGAACGCGTCGTTGAGAGAAGGTAGGACGGACTAAACAAAATTCTGTTGGAAAGGAAACAAAGAAGCAGCGACAACCAGTCGCATGAGCTGCGCCTAGTGGAAAAAAAATTATATAATTTTGTAGGCCACCCCAAACATAAAATTTTGTGTTTTGCTGTCTTCCGTGGGCGTCGAAGGGTCACAGGTTGAAAGAACATTAGTGTTTGCAATCAGCATCGAGCATCCTACATCGTTGCACTAACAGAAAAGGTCGGCTGCAGCTGACCTGCTGCATGCAACAATGGCAAGGCTTCAGAGCATTAGCAGACGAGGTTCGGTGTGATTCACAACATTGGATGGTTGACGGAGTACACAAGAAACGAGATAGAACAAGTAGCGCGTTTCGCCAGCAATGAAACACACCTGTCATTAGTAAAGATGTAAGCAGAGAACCTCGTTCCAGACCGTTTCTATAATCCCTAATCTTTAGGCTTTGATTCAATTTTACATTGAAACTCTATATCCTGAAGCCGGAGCCATAGGGAGCTCATTTTTGGGGTAGCAGATGGATAATTTAGGACAAATTGATTTTCACTATGTGTTGTAAGCGTACAGCCAGTCTTGCATTAAGTGACAACCGTGGAGGATTCAGCTCTTCCGCCCTTTCGGATCAACCCTCTGTATCTCATCTCCACCTCTTCTCCACATGCTCTCCGAACAGTTCCTGTCTTGGACTAGATATCAGATAGGGAGTTTGAGAAGGCACCCCTCCTATCTGATACTTTTTACCACTACGTCAGTTTTACTAATAGCCATTTGTACTGGTGCCACCAAGAGTGTTGAGAATGTGAATGCCTTGTTCACATGTTTTCGTTTTTCATTTTGGTCGAGTATCCTGTTCTAGGTCCTCTTCTTCTTAGCGAGGGCGTGTGTATAAGTGAGTATCTGAACACTTTTTTTTCCGCCAGAAAAGAACTTTGAGGAACTTGAACACTTGAGATACATGGTACAAGCATTGATTAAAGAACAGCGCAGAGCCATTTTTTACGCCCTAGTTCACTTCAACATTTCAATCACAGATAATTTTTTGTTGCTAAAGAAGAATTCTGAAACGTTGTAAGCAATGCATGCAGTGTCCATTATCCTCCTCCTCCCCCCAATAAGGAGGGGAAATATGTGAATCATATGCTGGGGCCACGGCGGTCTGTTCCTGGCGCATTGACAATTTAGAACTGAATTGTTTCGCACTCTATTTGTATTTGAATTGCTTTTTTTTATTGCTGTGCACCGTGAAATGAGGCGAATTCGAAAAGTCGCCTATGGGAGACAGTCTTTAAAACGTGTAATATTCTTATATTGTGACCAGGTGCGGTGCCCTTGTTAGTTTTGTTCAATATTGACGGCGGCCACCTTTGTACCTCCTCTTAGACTGTATTTGTACTGGGGGTATGTCCTACCATGGAAAAAGCGGCCGCTTTATCTTCCACCAAAGCATATGATTAATTGTCCAGTTCAAAGTAGCCACCAGATAACATTCCAATCCTCATGTTAACGGAGCGCATGTTATTTGTAGTTCATTCCATACAAGGAATGAAGGGAGAAGGGAGGGCACAAGCTGGTATCTTTCATGCTTTGTATATAGTGCCTGTTCACACTTTGTGGAGGAATATTGTTTATCTTTTGATAAGAATGGGAATGCTCTTGTGAGAGGGTCCTGAGGGGGGGTGAAGAGAAGAGCCAGGAAAAAAAGTAAAGTATGGATTCGATGCATTTAGAGTTAATGGCAACATGCCAGGCGGAGATAAACCGTTGGAAGGATACCATTATCACAAGGGCGCATGCTGAAAAGTAATGCAACAAAAGGGTGGTCACCATCTTCTGTTAGCCATCTTGCTCTGGACCGCCTCTTCGCCCCTCCCTCCTCTTCCTCTCTGCATGCTCGCGGATGGCTCTTTCCACACCCGAAGCTGCTCGTTTTCTCGCTTCGGTTGGCGAAGCGTTGGCTTTTGATATAGAGTTTAAGTTTTGTTCAGGAACTGCCGAAGCGAGAATCCTTGGACGCTCATTCTGAGACTATACCCAAAAAAATAATCAACAGCATAGACTAATAAGAGCTATAATAATAATGGCTTACGTTTGGTACCAGCAATGTAGATCATGTTTTGGTTGCCCTTGTTATCAAAAGTAAAGAAGAGAAGGGAGAAGAAAGACCATCAGCCAGCCACAGCAGGCTCAGCCAATCCCGACAGAGGTGTTGATTGAGGTGTTTCTGGCGCAGTGACAAAAAATACAGATAGGAAGCACACATTGATGCTATGACGAGTGAAAACCCGCACCGACACAACATTCTATGCTCTTGTCGCGCTGGGACCACATGCATATCAGTATCACGCGCTTTTTCATTCATTTTCTCAAGCTAACCCATTACTCGTTCAAGGCCATCTATAAGGCTGTGCGCATGGTCCAGTGTCACCAAACGAACGTGAAAATCGAAAAAGTGTGAGAAGGGATGATCGAGAGTCTACATTAACGTGCTTGCCTACCACCAATGTTAATGAGGAGTGGTTGAATTTTATTTTGCTCACTTGCACCCAAAAGCAACAAACAATGTAGTGGTGGACAGATAACAATTCATATGAAGCCAAAAAAGAGTCCTAAGAAGGGCGAACAAGAGAGAAGGGAAAGAAACAAAATAGGGAGGCTACAAAGAGAACAAACGCATGCACAGATGTGGAGCAGGGCTCTTTGGTGATGCACCAAAGCGTTGTATAGGTATACCAAAACACATGTGCTTAAGAGTAAAACGGGCTCCGTTTTAACCCTGCTGAATGATTTTTTCTCCATTCCCTTGTGTTCGGTTAGGCTGTCTTGCCCAAGCCATGGTTGGGAGAAAGAGAGTTGGACAATCAATCAAGAGCGAATGCTAAAGCTCGCCAGTCTCCCCCCTCCCCCTCTTGCTCTGTCTCACACGCATTATACCCATGCACCGTCACTATGCAATGTTACTTTATCCTGAGAGGCATTGTCTGGTGGTCCTTTACAGCTAGGTGAACGGTTTCCAAGAATAAGATGCCGAGTGTAGAAAACATACAGAAAAGAAAGAGAAAAATGAACAAACTAACACGAGCATGGACGACCCAAGCTAACCTATCATTTCCATATGCATTCTCCTTGTCACTGTTTGTAGAAAATAGAAGGAAACAAATAAAAATGCACACAGCTTTCGGTCGTTAAAGTGGATGATTAAAGATACAAGGTTCGGGATACGTACTCTTCCCTATTATCGAGAACACCCCAAAGACAGCAATGAGAGTCCGTATCTTAGTTTTTGTGGAGGGAGAATCATAGCGGGGAAAAGAATCCGTAAGCACATGCAATCTCCATCCGCGTATTTCTCAGCTTCTACTTTTCTTCTCACTGCACAGCAGACATGGCCTGTCAATACACCTGAGAATGAGTGTTATGCTAGTCTCCTTCTCCCTTTTGGACTATCCCCCAGATTTCAAAAACGAGCACTGTGTCGTGCTGGATCTGTTCGATTCTGGCAAGAGAAGCAAAAAAGCTTAACAAGGGTGGTATGTGGCCTATGCCGGGCGCAGTGTTAATCCATTAATAATAGAACATGATTGAAGGCTACACGACTCCTTCTTTGCCCATGTGGGTGAACACTGGAAAAACGAAGAGGGGACAAGTGGCTAAATGATTTGATCACAAAGAAGAGACACCGCCAAATGCTACCTTGTTGCGAACACAATTTAAACAATGCACAAGCGAGAAGAAGCACAGCAGAAACCATGGTTCACCACAAAACTCTGGGTAGTGAGAGGCAAAATTTTTACGTGTGGACATAATTCATGATTAATGAAGAGGGAATACAGAATGAAGCCTGCCTGTCTGGCGAGGAATAGGACATTTTCTTCTCCTATACGCGCACAATAGCAAGTAGGATGCGACTGACTGTCGGGCCCAACAACGACAGGCTGAAAGACTAGAATGAGGATAGGATGATATAGCCATGGTTAGAACTATCATTAATAATGTAAATTTACCTTACAGAGGATGCTGCTCCACACAACGCATTTGACGCATTAGCCTTTTCGTGTCATTTTGCTGGTTAAAGTGAACCCTCTCTTTGTGAGTGCCTATTAGACGATGAAACCACCCCCATTGGTGAAGCAAGATTTTATCCTTAATTATTGGGGGAGTGAGTAGACACCCACAGCGTTGTCTCGATGAAGCAAGAGATTGGGCCAAGTGGGCAAGACGTGGGCTGAAAGATTGTGTAAAGAGGATCGACGGCTGTTCGCTTTTCGCCGAGGGGATGGTGTGGTGCTCTCGACTTCTCGGAGGGGGGAGGGGATATTGAAGAAAGTTTCCTAAGCTACAGATACTCATTCAATTGGACAGTTCGCACAATTTGCTCTTGGTGTGAAAAATAAAGAGAAGCTTTGAAGGATGACAAGCACGAGGAAACCAAACGTCCTTTCTCCACTTCCCTCCCCCCACACACACCACACAGACATACTCTCTCTCCAAAATTATGGCTATATAAACCTTGGACTCGCCATCTTCCCACATTTTCTTTTCTTCAAGTTTCTACTTCCTCTCTTACTCTACTCGAACCTCTCAGATTCGCTTCTCTTCCCTTTCCGCTCCGCTTCGCCAGCAACATTGTCCACCTTGTCCGTCGACCAATAACCTCGGCCCAAACGACCATTGACATTTCACTCAGTCTCACTTCTCTAACGCTTCTTCACGACTAAAAAAAACACACCAAACTCTACAAGATCCATCGAAATGGCTCCTTCTACCTCGACCTACGTCCAGCCCACCGTCCCCACCGAGGGTCGCCTTGGCCACCTTACTCCCGAGCAAACCGCCATGCTGCAGCAATTCTGGGTCCGCTTGTATGACATCTTTGATGGCAAGGCCCAATTTGACCAGACCGCCCCTTCGTCCTTCAAGGGCCAGGCCCGTGATGAAGACGCCCCTGCCCAGCCCGAGAAGAAGGGTTGGTTCGGCCGTAGCAAGAAGGAGGCGTCGACCTCGAGCTCGAGCTCTACAACCGAGCCTGCTCCCCGCTTCACTGGCCAGGATCTGTACAAGACCTTCTGGAAGCTCACCATGATGGATCATCCCGACATGATCGTCCTCAAGGTAAAGGAGACGATGATCTCTTTCTTTTTTACTCTTTCCGCGATCTCTTTCTTTCTTTCTCGCCAACATACACATGACAAGAACAAGGGAGGAAACGAATGGACCTAGAATGACTAGTTGGAGCAGAAGACAAGTGAAGGGGACCAATGCTCCTCGCTTCTTCGCCGGTTGGGAGCAGAGCCCAAACTTTAACTGGACAGGGGACTACAGCAAAATTTCACGTTCACGCTTTCTCTTCGTTACTCGCTCCACAAAAAAAGAAGACCAGTGCAGGAAATGTTGAATAGGGTTCAGGACTAACCGAAAACCTTTTATCTCTTCGTTTTTTGAATATACAAAATTAGTTTTTGCGTGCCCGCAAGTGGGTTCTGGATGATGCCATGAAGATGTTCCTCAATGCCCTCAAGTGGCGTATTGTCGAGCGCTTGGACGAACTAATCGAGCTCTCTGATGTTGAGCTGGATGCCAAGTACCCCAAGTTCATTAAGCAGATGGAGATGGGCAAGGGTTACCTTCGTGGTGCCGATCCTCTCGGCCGCCCTATGTCTGTTGTCCACGCTCGTCTCCACCACAAGGCCGATCAGCCCGCAGAGACCATCCACCGTTTCACACTCTACGTAAGTGAAGGCTCTCTGTCTCATTTCTTGGCTCTTTTGGCTGTTCATTCTGAAAGAAAATTCGAGGAGTAACAACGTGCTAATGAGAAGAAACATATTACTTTTCCTTCAAAATCATTCTAGACCATGGAGTGTGGTCGTCTTCTGGTTCCCGAGGGTACTGAGAACGTTATTGTGATTTTCGATCTTTCGGATTTCGGTCTGGATAACATGGACTGGGGCTTCGTGCGTCTGTTTGTGCAGTGCTTTGAGGCATACTATCCCGAGACCCTGGGTGTCTGCATTGTCCACCGTGCTCCATTCGTCTTCTGGGGTCTCTGGAAGTTGATCCAGCCCCTGTTGGACCCTGTCGTTGCTTCCAAGTTTGTCTTCACCCGCAACAACGCCGAGCTGCACAAGGTCGTTCCTGCTGATCGTCTTCCCATCACTCACTACGGTGGTCTCGACGACTGGACCTACAAGTACGTGCCCGCCGCCCCCGGCGAGAACAAGCCTATGGAGGACCTTGCCAAGAAGGAGGAGCTTCTCGCCGAGCGCCGCGCCCTCGAGGAGCGATTCGATGAGGCCACCCGTCGCTGGATCGCCTCTGGCAAGCGCGAAGCCGATACTGACCGTGATGCCATTGCCAAGGAGCTGCGCGCCCAGTACGCCCGCCTTACCCCCTATGTCCGCGCCAAGAACCTGTACCAGCGCTGGGGTGTTGCTGCCGACGGCAAGGTCAACTGGACCTACAACGTCAAGGCCTAAAAAATCATCATCCTTTCTTCCTGTCAAAAAACCATTTTGTAGAGTAGAGAGCCTCCCCCTTTTTCAACCCTTCCTAGTGTGTATAGCATCCTTTATTTTCCCATCCTTGCTTTCTTAACCAAAATACCCCATTTTTCTCCTCCGTGGATGCAGGTCATTCGCTGACATTGTGAAGAGAAGAAAAAAAATACAAATCATTTTTCCAAAAAAAAGTCTCAAGGACGAACTCTGGATTTTTATTTCCGCTATTCGAATACAATGTCCTATTCCGCAATAGTGCAAAAGAGCGAAAAAAGGAACATGTACACTATTTCCTGGATTGGATGCTAATTTTTTTTTGTATTCACAGGCGATTGCGGGCATACAACTTGGCCATAATCCGTTCCTCGAGTTGCGACAGTTTACGGTCTATAGCATGCATGATTCGTGACTCTAGAAGCCTCAGGTCCTCACGCGTCACTGGTTGGGTAGGATCACCCGTTGCCAATGGTGATGTAACTGAACTATCTGAAAAGATGGACGAAAATGAACCGCGATGCTGATGGTGCTGAATGATGCTCCGTGTGCAAAACAGGTCTTCATGTGGTAGTAGTGTAGGTGCTCGAGGTGACAATCCCTCACTGGGAGATTGTGGTGATCTCGGGTGTGAGGTAGGAGCTCCCGACGTCGATAGTCCTGGTTGGCCAGGAGTGCTGTCTGGTGGGATGGTAGATGTATTCGACGATGTCACCTCTGTTGTGGGCGGTGATGTATAGCTGTTATTATTGTTGCTGCTAAATGGCTGTGTTGATTGTTGTGGAGAAACAAACGCCTGTATTTGGTGGTCCATGAGATGGAGAAAGTGGATTAGGATTAGGGGGGTTTCCGATACAGATTTGTTCCCCTCTTTTCCACTCAACTGTGTGCACGAACCTTACAATTACCTCACCCCCCTGCACCCCGAGTTTGCCTTTTCCAGCTTGTACCCCTTTTCACCACACCACGGAAAAAAAAATAAGTGAGGTGGCAGACAGTGGAAAAAAAGTGCCATTCTCGTTTTCCCATGGTACTCATCACCCACAATACCCTAACTAGCCCATTCTTCAACGTTATAGGAAGGGTGTCCTTACCTGTCGCAACTGAGATTGTTGCTCCATTGTCTGCATGAGGTCACGGGCACCTTGTGGCAATTGGTCTATCCGCATGTCGCCTAGCATTTCTCGGACTTTGGCCATATCAATGCCTCCACTACTACTGTTACCGCCAAGACATCCTAACAGGAGAAGCGACTCAATGCCACCGCTATGAGATGACTCTGTAGCTGACATAGACTGCAAAGGGTTGGATGAGGACTCGGGTGTTGTCGTTTCTTGTGTTGATTGATTTTGCTCTTGCTGTGATTTCTGCTGCGGCAGTGGTTGCTGATGTCCTACGCTAAGCATGTTTTCGATAATGTCAATCTCTTGGATCGTAAGCTTGTCCTGATGTGCAATTGGCCTCTTGGGGATGAAGAACTGGAAAGGAGAAGAGAAAGCGGAAATGTTTTAGGAACTACGAGGGAAAAAAATATGTCCTTTTTATGCATCGGGGTGTAGTGGTCATGGAGGAAGATAACACACCCACATTGTCACACTCAAATCAACAAGAAAGGGATGAGGAGAGGAAAAGGGATGAAAAATGCCAAAGGAAAGAGATAGAACAATAGATCAAATGTAGACGCAGTAGGCAAAGGCCCACGTTTGTCCATCTGATGTCAAGTCAAATTTCATGGATTTTGTTGCCGTTCTCCAGAGAGCTCCAACGAGATTGCCGGCAAAAAAGAAAAAAAATTGGTGGTATTTTTTTCAATGCCAAGACGTTTGGTGCGTGATGATTTTTTTTTACCTTGATCATAACGCCCTGTGTAGGTCCAATAGTGAGCATTGCTAGGTCGATTTGGATGCGAAAAAGAGGCGCAGTTGCCATCAGACGACTATCACCCCCTGTGATCGAAGCTACAGTCATATCCGCTGCGGTTGATTGTGGCGAAGGCGCTGATGTGGATGATTTCGACCAAGGTTCGCCTTGGAAGGTACCCATGTAGTCACCATTCCCCCTATAGATCTCAATGGTCCGGGCTGATGATATCACCACCAACCTTTGCAGTTGAAGCGGTTTATCGCGATCGTTGACAGATAGCACTACTGCCGGATTTCGAGGCGCCAGCTGCAAAAGGGTCTTTGCTGCTGCGGGCAAAGCTGCACGTCCCTCGATAGCTGTCTCTGGAGATAGTTGTCGCACGACAACAGCATCAATCGCTTCCTGCGTACTGGATCGCTAGCAGGAGCACAAGTACAGGACAAAAAAAAAAGAGGTATGATGTTGACCAAGAGAGGAAACCAAGATGGGAGCAGGTGAGTGTTTTTGAGGTTCCTGTCCACTTTTTCACGCTACTGCAGAGCGACAAGTGTAGAGAGATAAAAACAAGAAGTGGCATTGCATGACATGACATGGCACAAGGTACCTCGCTGAAAGAAATGAGAGATCCTAGATGCGGGTCAGCAGGTGCACCATTACTGACGAGGCAGCAATTAGATGTTAATTGAATTGCCATGGTCAATCCTTCTCTTTTGTTTTGGAGAGTGAGGTAATCAATTGACGCCAATGTGTTGGTGAATAGCTACTAGACACCAGTAGAGAGAGAGACAGTAGAAACACGGAGAGGACAAAATAGTTGTGATTGGTGGCACGACGGCACGCGAAAAAAAATAGAGGAAACACGCGCATTCTAATCTCCTTTTCCCTGCACAGTTTTTTTTTGCCGTCCCCTTCTTGTATCCTTGCTGTCCCGACATTGATGTCGCGCATCCATCTGTACGACGAATGTTGGATCCATATGGCTGTCCCCTACTTTGCCTAAAACAGCAAAGCAGATATTGTCGATTCACAATTCTTTAAACATGCATACATGCCACTCCCTTTGTGGACATCTCCTCTCCCCCCCCCATGCATCCTTTTTCGTACAAACGTGATGGGTTTCGTTCTGTGGAACGATTTTCTGCTTTCTTTAGCAGGGTCGGGTCCTCCGAGTCTGCCGTTGATCCCACTTGAACTTTTCAGCCAAAATAAGTGCAATCTAGTGGGTGCATGCAATAACACTCAACAGCTGATGGTATGGTATGTTATCTATATGCCTCGATTCTCCGACTATAGCACGCTTCCGTGGCAACCCACTGCTCCCTTCTGCCCAATCTGAAAAGGTTCAGTCGGCGAAATAGCAATATGATAAGAGTCAAAACGTTCGCATTGGCTACATAATGGCATTATGCAATCAAAGTATACAGATGCAGACGCAGGCAGAAAAGCAATTCTGCATAATGGGACCTTGGAGAAAATGCATGAATTTTTATCGATCCATTTCTTCGGGAAAACAACAACAACAACAAATATAACAACGAAGTGGCATATTTGCATGGCAAAGTTGACCAGAAGCAAGAAGACGAAGTACATGAATTTGCTTTTTTTATCTCACCCAGGAAGTTCATTTTTTATGAAGACACCCAGGTATTTCTCCACGATTTCTTTATTTGGGCATCTACTCAGCTTTCATGTGTTCCTATATTCGCCCTCATGAAAACTAGGCATTCAAATCAACCAGGGGAATGTTACAAAGATTGACCAACCATGCAAAAGTAAAGGATACGAAAAAAACAAATGTCGTCCCTTGCTCCGTACTACCAACACTCGTAATCCATGTTGTGCTTCGAAGTAGGGCTAGTTACACTGCCCGCTTACCCTATATGTGTCTTGGGAGTGGGGGTGAATCGCGTCACATTGTATATGATACTGGAGGTAAGGTGAGCACCTGTGTCAGTCTCATCCGCCATCTCTATACTTGCAAAGTATCTGAGTGATCCATCTAGCCTTGCCTTCCACCCGCCCGCCAATGTTATACTTTTTACCGCCCTTTAACTCTATCGAGAGAACTACTACATATTCAAAAGGTCGCAAACCTCACAGCACTAATGTATTACCATACATCGCACCTTGCAAGGTCTATCAGCTTGGCCTTTTATTATCCCCTCTGCATTCTGACTCCAGTTGGTTGTTATCATGCTGACCATGCAGAGTACGCGATTTAACAAAGCTCTAAGAAGCGTTTACCAGACTTGACTACCCAACCAGCAGTGATTCTATAGCGAAAAGCTTGCGTGTGCTTTGGACATCAATCTTGATTGAGTCCATGTCACTTTTTCTTCTTTTGTTTGGGCCACTGTGGAGGGGGGTCAGACCAATAATATTATTTTTGCATCGCAGAACTAGGCCCCAACTGTTGATTGGGATTGAAATAAACACAGTACATTTTGAACAAAAAAAACAATACGCCCAAAGCTCTATTACAGGAATAGACCACACACCCACAATCTGTATTCTGGCATTCTAATAAGGAGATCATAGCAAAATCCCAGAAATAACGTACTTTTTCTCCCATTGCGAATGCGATTCGTTGCTTTGGCCTCCAATGGGGGCCACCACATTTTAAGGTTTTGTTATTCCGTGTGGTAAGACAAACAAAAAAGGGTGTTGTGGTGTGTGCTAGGTCTGACGGTTGATTCTTTTTCTTGGAAGAAGAAACTCTGCCCCCTGGGCCTTTTTCGTTGAACCATGGCGGTACCTGGTCCAACCTTGTCTGTAAAATCACGCTACTCATTCCCCAAAGGTGGGGAAGAGAAGAACGGGAGTGCAAGAAGAGAGAAAACTTTAGTCTGTAAGGGCATGATTCCCCATAGCCCCATATGAAACTAACGGTTGGATCTCATAGATTTCGGACAAGGAGGTGCGCAAGGTCTCGCTGCATTCGTACATTTCTCGTTCCCCCGTCCCCCACCCTGTCCCGGAACCATAAAAAAAATCCAAAAGGTACAGGTGCTTGTCCCAATACAAAAAGGGTGACACACACGGGAGTAAACTGAACGTAAAAAAGAGAAACGACTGCTCAGTCCACGCATACTCTGCCATCATTAAAACCGGCGGTTCTTCCTCATCCGACCTCAATTTTCCTTTTTTTCCGATTCTCCCACTCTCGTGTCCTTTTCTTCCTTTCTTATAACACCTCACTCAACTTGGTTCCTCCTTCCTTTTCACATACTTCACCTTCAAAAACCCCACTTTCTTGCTTCGAAACTAAAAAAAAAAGAAAATCCTCGTTGGGGAGAAAGAGAGGATGGCAACCCCACATAATCATATCTTGATCGCCGGTGCAGGGATTGGTAAGTGTACTTACACTCTACCAAGACCTTCAGCCTCGTATGTCCTTACCCCGCAAGTCCTTCGGTGGTCTCACCCTCCCCATTTCACTCAACTGAACAAAGCCCCACTATATGTGTCTCGGTCGTCTCTATGGTTTTTCAATCTTTTTTAGGCGGTTTGGCGTTGGCAATCATGTTGGAACGAGCAAAGATCGACTACATGATATTTGAAAAAGCAGAGTATTTCAAGCCATTGGGATCGACCATCCTACTATCGCCTCAAGTCCTTCGTGTGTTTGAGCAGCTTGGGATTTATAAGGAACTCTTGGACACGGGCATCCCCATAGTCGACACTCGTTATTATAAGCAAAGTCGGAAACAGTTTGGTCGGATTGACCAGAGTGTCTATGAGACCAGGTAACAAAGACAAGTGGACTATTTGGAGTACAAAGAATGAGAAACACCATATTTTTTTCGTTTAACTCTATGTTACCAAAAGAGAAAAAAAAACTAACTATCTCCGAGAGCCATTGGGACAACTTCTGACCTATATTTTATAGGTACGGATACAACTGCATTGCTATTGGTCGCCCAGACCTGATGGACCTTCTAGTGCGCAAAATTCCCCAGGGGAAATTATGGTTTAATAAGGGTATCGTGAGTGTCCAACAAGACAAGGACAATGTGACCATCAAATGCTCTGGTAATATCATACTGCCATCGGATGCCAAAGATGAAAAAAAAGTTTGCTACACAAGACTGATTCAATCCTGCTAACAGAGTTGCTTTACGGACCCGCCCTGTTTTGTTTCTTTTTTTTTTGGATTGTTGTACCTTCGACTCTGCTGACGTTTTGGACTACCAGATGGAACAACATATCGTGGTGACATCTTGATTGGTGCGGATGGTGCGTACTCAGCTGTTAGACAGTCCTTGTACAAAACCATGGCGGCCAAGAAGACAGTGGTCCCAGCCAGTGATACAGACCCTCTCCGCTTCGAGTCCTTCTGTCTCGTTGGTTTAACGAAAGATATTGGTCATATGTTCCCAAAGCTCAACAACACGTCAGCCACCGTGTATACCATTGTGGCCAGCAAGACCAAAGCATACAATGTAAAGTGTTTTCCCCCTCCCTCTCGTTTTCCCCTCCCTCGCCCCCTAATGATTTGTTGCTTGAATTATTGGTTTCGTTAGAGTTGCTCATCTGTTTAAGGGTTTTGTTATATGCGCTCCTTAGGTTAACCTTGTTCCGCTAGGCCGTGGGAGAGTTGGATGGAATATTGTGGGCAAATACCTCAGCCCTCAGGAACACGACCAGAAAGGTTTTCGTTTTTGCGACTGGGATAGTGAAGCCACGGAATATCTCCGCAAGGACGTCGAAGGCATTGCTCTTCCCATTGGTGGCACCTTGGGAGATCTCATTGAAAACACGACCGAAGTCTCCTTTGTAATGCTTGAAGGTATGTATAGAGAAACATCCACAAAGTTCTTGCATGATGAATAAATGGCTCTCTCCATTCCGTGGTAAATTGAACACACATATCTCTCTTGATCTTTTTTCAATTTGTTGTCTGTTGGACAGATAAATTCTTCCAAACCTGGTACGACGGGCGGACGGTTCTTCTTGGAGATGGTAAGAGAGATGACACAGAGGATCACAAATACGAGGAAAATGATAAGAATTCAAGGACAAGTGTCTCAACAGATGTGACTACTTCACTCCAATGTTCTGCGCCTTTCACTGCATGTAATCCCATTCTATCGAACAGCATGCCATAAGGTGAGTCATTTGATCACGTAGATCTAATGATAACATCAGATAAGAGTGGCGATAATGCAACGTGACAACAACAACATCCCATACTAACCTACCCATACTTGATGATATTCTTCGTGTTTATCCTTATTAGCTTCTCCCAGCAAGTGGTCAAGGTAAATCGGTTTTGTGGTGTCACCAGTGTTCAGTCAAAAAGACAGTTTTGTCCTTTACTATTTAGTCCGTAAATGGTTAACTGGTCTATTGCGAACTTTAATGTGCGCAAAACACCTTCTTAGGCGGCAACCAGGCCATTCTTGATGCTGTTACGTTAGCCAATCTGATCCAGGAATTACCTTCCTCCGCTTCACCTCAAGATATAACAAATGCCTTTGAGAAATACTACGATATCCGTGCGGCACATTGCAAGAAAATGCTTGCAGCCTCTCGGCAATTAAACGACATCATGTATACCGAGGTAAAGAAAACATACAGGGCTCAATCCATTTGTACACAAATATGCGGGTAGATTACGCAAGCCACTTTACTCACTTCTCTTCTCTGTCCACTTCATCTGTATCAAAAACTATATCAGGGTCGCTTGATGAAGGTTCTACGAGGGTTTGCACTCAATATGCCAACGTGGATGCTTAATAGAACCAATGATCGCATTTTCAGCAACCAGCCTATCCTGCATTATATACCCTCCATTCCCGCAAAAGGCTCGGTCATCGAGTCACTGAAACAGAAGGCAGCCGCAAGTTCGAAGTCAGCACAGAGGCATTAAATTTCACCAACCTAGCAATTGCACAAGTACAAAAGCGAAGGCCCCAGAATGTGTCCTTCAATACCCAATTGACACCACTGATGTTTTGTCAATAAATACCCTAATTTGTGTTTTTGTTCCCTTCACCATATCCTTTGCAATCCCTCTTCTTACGGTTGTGTAAAACTGTCCATCTGAAATTGTTAAGGATTTAGAGGACTATACTATTGTACAACAAGAAAATAGAAGAAAAGAATACACCCTAACCTTTTTTCTTACAAATAGAAAGAGTAAACATACCAAGAGCTCGGTAACCATGATGCATGATAAAAACTAACCATTACCACCTCTCCTGCCTTTGTTAGCGGAAATAATCCCATAACGACTTCCATTCTGGGTGGCTGACATTTTCACCAATGATGACATGAATGGAGGCTCTCGGACAAAAAGACTGTGCGATGGACGACCAGTGATTTCACTCCAAGTGTTGCTACTCCTACTCTTCCAGTGCATGGGGTAGTTCGGATTTAAGCCTTTGCTCCCTCTGGCACTCATTGCAACCGTACCAACCGAGAGTTCTCATAGCCCGTGGAGAGGTATGAGCGGCCGGTGACAGGGGTTAATCTATTGGAACGGTGGAGCGGCTCTTGTCATCCGTTGTTGGTAATGTTTGTAAAAGCATCCAACGCTGTTAACGTACTGCATGTCGATTGTCGACTCGAACCTCCTCGTTCTCGTCCTCCTCCTCCTCCTCTTGCCGGAAGGACAGTAAGTGAAATTGCGTTACGCATGTCACGGTTGTAGCCAATGCTTCTGCAGCTGCTGATACTTCCAGAATGTTGAGAACGACGCCGCCGTCTTCGCTTTCCAGAGGTTGGTCCAATACCAAACTCTGGATCATAGAGATCATCATCCGAGTGGCCATAGTCGTCCATGTCACCGGTAATGCCCATAGCGCTGAGCACTTCGACCAAATGCGGTCGTCCATCAAGTACAGCGGCCAGTGGCGATGGGATCCGAGACGGAGGAGCTGTGCTGCTTGCAGATGCGTTCGACATATCTGGAGTGACACCACCACTACCACAACCAAGAAAAGGAGTTACAATTCGAGCAGGAGTCGGAGACACTAGAGTCGAATGTGTGGATACATCAGTGCGCATGGCTTCTCCGGTAGTTCCTGGAGAGGCAGGCGATGGAACAATCGTGCTTGAGGCCAAAGTTGTTGGTATGGATGGGCTGTTCTTTGTCAGAGCTGAGGATGATTGATGGCACTTAGTTGCCGCGTCGGTGCCCTGAGCACATCGAAGTACAGGCTCATGAGATGTCTCAGCGACACAGTCAGCTTGGTCTGAATAGTTGGCAGTTTCTTTACCTTTGTGGCTCGCCTTTTGCAAATTCACATCCACACTGCAGACATCTTCTTCCACTTCCTGCACAGCAACAGGCGGTGAGGAAAGTTTAACAGTTTTTGATGCACAATGTAGCTCTGATAATCTTAGCGAGGGTGCAGATGTAGATGCCGCTGGGCGGTCTGGCGGTGAGTGGGCACCAGCTTTAGCCGCTTCCTTGTTATTGTCGCCATACATATTGCTTTCGCCGGACAACATCCAAGAGGGAGTGCCGTGAGGATCTAGTGGTCCGATACCCTTGTCTGAAAGCAATTCTGTTGCCCGATGAGTGATCGTGTTGGTAGCGTCATGGCTGTTTGTACGCCTGGATGACCAACTCCCCCAGAATGAGCCAGCGGAGTTCTTGCGAGTTGACCAGAGGCGGCTCGCTCCTGAGGAGATGGAGGATCCGAGACGGCTGGCAAATGATGTGCTTCTCGATGACGTGGATTCTCTGCCCACTGGCTGGAAATTAAAGCCCGCCATCTGATCTTCAAGAGTATCTGCCTCCACTTTAGTCAACCCGTCGCGACCTCCATGCAATGCATCCAAAGAATGCCGTTCTTGCGAAGGAAATCCCGATGTGGCCATGCTGATGGGCCTTCCAGTGCCCATGGATCTACTGTTAATTGAGCCTCCACCTCCAGCGGTGACCGTGGCATCGCTTTCATATGGTACAGGGTTGCGCGACGACCACTGGGTCTCCTCGTGTTCCTTGATAGCGCAGAGGATATGAAGATCCTGTTGGGTAAAGAGTCCCAACCATCCTTTCAATCGAGCCACCGAGGGAAAGCGGAGCAGTAAGAGGCCAGAGCGGACCATTTCTACTCGAAGTGTTGGCTCGCGCTCATCATAGATTGGCACCATTGACTTCATAAGGACGCTCCTTGACTTTCCAGTTGTACTCTATATTGTATCCCCCCAAAAAAAACGGGTGGGATGCAATTGAACCGCAAACATTCATTAGGAGGAAAGAGATAGACAAGGTGTATTAACCATGCAGAGAAAAACAATGATGGTAAATCTCCAGTTATTCATACATCAATGGCCAAGAAGGCATGTGCTTCAGGAATTAAGATGATGGTAGCCATCGCCCAGTGTGAGAGAAAGTTGGATAATCGACTTCGCTGGGACATGATCGGGAGCAGAAACTGTATAATAGAAATGAAGTCATATCACATTTGTTATATACCTTCGGTTCAAATAACATACCGTCAGAGTAACCTCAGTATTGTTCCTTGTTTGCTTCTTACCACAAATGATTCCAGCTGTGAATAGAGGATGCGATTTGATATAATGTCAAATAATTATGTTAGATATATACATTGGTAGATGTTTCACACTTTTCATGGACACACACCAGAATAATGAAAAATAACCCACCATTCGATGTGCACCAGATTCACGACCTGGTGCGGTTTCGCTAGCTATCGGCCCTCCGTGGTTACCATCACTCCCTTGCATTATCGAATCTGCAGATTCCTGAACTACATTCAGGTCGTTGTGCGAGCAGCTTTGCATTCTGATCAAGAACAGCTCTCTTTCAGTCCGTCCCCTGGGCTCTTCTTCTTCTTCCTTGATGGTCACACCTCCACTGACAGCAGCAATCATGTTTGGCCGACGTGCCACTCTCGCCCGAAAGACATTTTCCCTTGCATCCTCCGACGACTGGCTTCGCCGTTGTTCCTGTTGTAGTGGTGGTGGAAGCGATGGTAGCGACTGTTGTTCCTTCTGGTCATTAGACTGCTCTTCCGCTTGATCAGCGTTGGCAATGAACGGGCTAGGTGGGGGCGTTCCAGGAGGAGGCAGCTGGTGAGGTGAGTATCGTCGAATGAACCCATTTGTCCAGTTGACAAGACTATTCTTTCGACCAGATAGTTGTATGCCATCAATCGACCTCGAATCTACCATGCCTCCATCGCCTCCTCCTCTTCTCCTTCCTCCCCCTCCGCCGCCACCACCGCCTCCACTATGGAAATGTCCAAAATCAGCAAAGATGCCCCTTGCCATGCCTCCTATTCGGAATGTACGCGGATTTCCTCCATGTCCTCCGTTCGACATAGGGTGGCCTATTGAAAACTCCCATGGTAGTTTGTGCCGATGCTTCCACATCTCCCAGAATTTGGGTAGAAAGAGGATGCATAGTGCCATGCTGGACGTGAAAATGGTTCCTGCAAGGGAAACATAGAACGTTGCTGGATAAATTTCATAAGGGAAGTATTGCGAAATGAGGATGATGACGGCAAAGAAGAATGCGTTGCTAAAATAGAGAAAAATAAAAGGCAAGGACAGCGAGAACGACATTAGATAAGTAACCTCACAGGCAAGCATGTGATGTCAAGCAGCGATAAGGATAAAGTTGAATATTATGATTACTGGCATCCCCTGAGAAAAACGAAAAGATCACTTACTAAAGGACAAGGGCAATCTGGCGGGCTTCGTTCCAAAGAAAGACAACGTTGCGAGTGCGAAATGCCAGATAGACACCAAAAAGGACGAGAATAAAAGGGAGAACAAGCGATCCCACGAACCATGGGATCCTCATCGCGGATTGGCATTGAATCCACTGGTACTGCCGTATATTTAGCGTTATAGGGATGGGCCTGTCCAAGATGACATGAAGTATGACTGGAATCTGTAAGTATGCAGAAATGCAAAATGCAAGTTAGTACATAATCAAAGAATAGGCAAATAGAGGCAGACAGTTATGCGCTCTTTTGTTAGGTGACCACCATTACCAGGCAGAGGGCAACAGACACAAACACATATCGCATCAATAGCCGTGTTTGGATGGCTTCATTCGAGAATCCGACACTGTTGAAGATGCGGTAGATCCGATAATTCTTGACTGTCAACGACCTGAGAGTGACAGCAGAGCATGGTGAGCCGCGGTAAAAAGAAAAAAATCCTTCGTTTCGTATTGAATATATAGGCATGACCAGATGTTAAAATGAAATGCCTTACCCTACGAGGAGGGTGGCGCCAACTGGCACCAGGAACATCTGAGCAATACAAGATGCCTCGTTTGGGATACCCACATAGAGGAGGCACCAAATGGCGACAAACAGGATCCCCAGTAGCTCACAGATACAAAATGTTGGGCTAGAGGCTTTGATGACAATGTGGTGTCGGAATCTGATAACGACGCACATAGTGACCAGCACCATCGCAATCAATAGTATGCTGATAATTCCGAAAATGATACCGCCTGTGTTATTCCACGTTGGATTTTGGACTAGAGGTGCAAAATAATGGGAGCATTATTGGGGCAATGATTAGTGGCATGGCAGGCTACCTCTGGCTCTCCTCTGTCTTCTTCCCCACCACCACCCTCAGTTTTCCATATGCATCAACAGAAGAAAAATATCATTACTGGCCCAGGGCGGTGCGTCGCGTGGCGGGATAGTGCTGCCATCCTTGAAGAACGGTTTGGTATACTTGCTGGAGTTGGATGTCGCAATCACGCCAAAGGTGCTGGCATAACCATCCTGAAGAGACAAGGCAACGTAGTTGCCGTTTTCTCGATCACCGTTCACGTCGAGCGTAATGGGTCCTGAAGGCGACATGTATGTAGTTTTTGAAAAATAATCGTTCATGTGGATCTCTTTGGTGAGATCTCCTTGAATAATGGCAGATCTAACAGCCTCGTTAATCTGACCTCCAGGTAGCATGCCTTTCTTGCGCATATATTGACCATACCCATGCGCAATCATCATGGCGCATGAATAAGCCATAGCTTCGTTGTTATGAAGTATTGGATCGCCTGCCCCAGGGTATCTGTGAATATGATAATGCAAAAGAAATTTACCGCTTGAGTAAGTGGTCAGGGGTGAAATAGCTTTTTGCACTCGATCGCCAGTAATTGAACCTTGACGTACTCTGTTGTGTTCAGTCTCATCCATTCGTCTCTGAAATCATCGTATGGCGCGTATCCACTCAAGTCCCAAGCATTGTCGACCATGATAGTGCCGTCAAAGTCTCTACGTGCGGTGGCGTTCTGAAAGACATCAGAAATATCATTGATCGTGATCCAGGCGTATTCTGCGGCCATCATGCCTACATCTCTAAAGACAAGATAATGAAGAAACGAAACCACAAATGTTTAGTTGTAAATGGTGGTCTTATCACCATGCTGTATGTTCGAATCAAAGCTTTTCTGATTGACAAACCTTGCAGCATAGAGAACATCCTTTTGCAGGTTTCCTGAAGCCATCAAAATCTGGATTCTAGAGTCGACAGACTTGACCTTGTCCAATGCCACCTTGAACTGCGGGTCATATGGCTGACTAGCCACGGTTAAGGGGATGAGGGAAAGGATATGAATGTTTTTTGAGCGAGCTCTAGAAGCAAAATATTCACGGGCTTCGAGCGAGCCACGTTTTCAAGATATCAAGCAAGAGAAAAAGCGTTAACGTAAGCATTACAAAAAAATACCGTCTGGAAGAAGACATCACAATACTTCATTTTTTCACTCGGTATCTGTTATATACCTGGCCATCCCAAGCTATCCCCATCATACAGTATGGAGATTCGATGCCAACCAAAGTATTCGATAACATCCATGATAGCATCCAACAAAGCAATCGTCGTCGGAATGGTTCTGAAGAAATACGGGAATATCGAACTATCTGATAATATTGTGCCCACTTTCCATATGTCCCACCAGTAAAAGTGAAGATTGTTAAGAATGAAAAATGGGGGTTAGCCGCGAGTAGTTAAACTGATTTCGATGCATATCATGGTATTGCTGTTCATAGAGCCACAGATATTAACATATATCCATAATCCATATTGTTTAGCTCAGATACCTGATGCGTACGAGCAGTGTGGAACTTTTACACTGGACGTCATCAAAGCTTCATACCGTGTCAAGTCGGATCGAAGGTCGCCAATGACACCACCAACCTGACCAATCAATTACAAAATAGCTATCTTGTGAGTGGACAATGTTGTTATGAAACAAGCTGGCGGGTTGCACTGTCGAGTCTTATGGAGGGGTCGCTTACCTTATGCGTGACGAGTCGTCCTGCTGCTGCAATAGCTGCCCCTCCTTCTGTCGTATAGACATTTGGCACTTGACTATCCCGCACAAGCAGTGCCATCTGGACACCTGTATGTTTTTTTCTCAACACAACATGGAAGAGGTGAATTATATGACTTTCATGTCTTTGTAAGGATAATTATTCTTTTATCCTATAAATGCGCTCACCTGGAATGATATTTCGTTCATTGGTGTGTTTGACAGCGAGCTTGATGGCGGAAAGACCTCTGCGGGCAAGCCTACCTTGCCGCTCATGCATTGGGGCATTCAAAGGAAGTAATATACCCAGACGTAACTTGTCTGGTTGGACGTCCCACAGCTCTGCAAACTCTTGATCCGTAAGAAGTGCTGGTTTGATAAGGGGTCGTTCTGGAGGCTCTGTACTTACTGGAAGCAGAGAAGCAGTTGGAGTTGAAATAGAAGTTGCGGTAGTTGTAGATGGTGGTTGGGATAGAGGTGGAGCCTGCCGTTTCCAAATGCGGCGTTTACGCTGGAGATGACTCCCCAGATGGTGTTGCTGGTGCTGTCGTTTCTCTGATCCACTAGAGGTCATTTGACTGCTTGTTGTGGGCTGCTGAGCAGACACGACTACAATGACAACGAACAGCAGCAACCAAAAGATGATGGAGGGAAGAGCCGTCCATCTAGTCTGCCTTCGCCGCAAGCTGCAGCGTCTAGGCTGATGCCACAGACACCACAGACATGGTGTCTTTGCTGATATTGAGGAAGGCTGTTGTGTACAAGAGTGGGTATCTCTTTCAGTGTAACACTGATGCATGCGACCTGAGGTTAATGGTAACGACGAGGGTACTCGAGCCATCCTCGAGAGCATTGCAAGGGAATGAGAGCAAAGATGCAGGTGTACATGAAAACAAGAGGAAAGAGGGATGGGTGATTGTGTGAAAAGCGGGAGAAGAATCGGAGGAGTGGGCTGTGCCAAAGTATCTTCCATTAGGGATGATAAGATATCAAACCTGCATGACACTTGACTGGATGCATAAAGACTGGACAGGTTTTATTGGTATGAGACAAACGAAGTATGTAAGCAATGTAAGGAAAAAGGGCAATCGCCGCTTGTGGACGATTACACATACATCTCGACAAACAAGAACGTCACTGTATAAGATCAGGGCTGCAATTGTTAGTGAGACATTCTGCAACGCAATAAAATCTTCGGGGTCAATAAAGCCATTTTTTTATTTGACAAAAAAATATGTACATGCAAGGATAAAGAATCTATGATAGATGCTACATCCATGCGTGAGGGATAGAAATATATGCAAAAGAAATGATCTGTTTACAAATGGTGGTAATGCATTGCTGTTACTGAAAGAAAAAAAGGGAGTGAATGCGAGCAATAATGAAAAAAAGACCCCGTCAAGTGCTCGAGATCTCTTTTAATCATTCCACTGAGAGTCGACATTCTGCTGGCTCTGCTGGCTGCGCTGCGAGCTCTGCTGCTGGCTCTTGTTACCAGACTGAGCTTGGGCCTGGCTGCGCGAGGTCTGGTTGCCGCTGATGCTGCTCAACTGCTCGCTCTGCTGCGAGTCTTGAGATCTGTTCGACTGAGCAGAGGCGTTCTTGTTCTGGTTACGACCAGTCGAAGAATTCTGCTGCTGCTGCTGCTCGTACTGACGGTTAGCGGAGCTGGAGTTCATGACGGAAGGTGTTTTTGTTGCACTAAGGTGCGAAGAGGTAGTGTGCGTTGTGTTGTGTGTGTGAGGATAGAAGAGAATGAGGGTAAGTGAAAAAAATCTACAAGGGTTCTGGCCCCTTTTTATGGACTAGATGGATTCGTAGGTAGAGGGAGGATGTGGGACATGGTGAATCAATGAGGTAACCCATACCTAATGTTTTCTCTTGGATACTTATGAAAAAATAAAGCCTTACAGATACGAGGTGTTTGATCCTTGGCAAGGACATGCAATAATGCAACCACTGTTAGCAATAGTTCATACGCATTTATCGCATTGTTCAAAGTAAGTTGTGGTCCGTGGGCCCACCAACAAAGCCGCTATGATGTTTGATCGAGAACCCCACAAGTCTGTCGCTCTCTGCCTTTTAGCCAGAGACAAAAAAAACTATTTCTCTCACACACCCGTTCAATTGCTCTTTCGGCATGCCCGATCCAGGTTCCTTTGTCTCTGTCTCTTTTCTCCACAACTTGAATAAAAGCAACAAAACGAAACATACGGGAACGAAACAGAGACGCGAATTAGCCAATGCCAAGCATTGGCCACATCTGGAACACTCCAAAAGGAAATAGGGAAATAAGAAATAAGGCGAGTCTAACCTACAAAGAGCGTGACGCCACTAATGAAGGTGCCTTTAATCGACCAGTCCTTTGTGCTGCAGGATGTACTAGACCATTCTACTTTGAAAGCCTACTGGATGTCACTTTTGTGTTCTCATATAGGCAATCAGAGTACCCAGAACCTATATATTGCGCAATCTGTCCTCAGGCTGTTGCGACTTTACATCATCCCAACCTCCCACTCGAACAAAAAAAAATTCTACACAAGTAGAAGAAACAGCATACCTCCAATCATGAACCCAAGCAACCAGATCAACCAAGATCCTCTGCGTAACACCGGCCAGGCTTCTGACTGGTCATTTAACCAGAGGAACAGCGGCAATACTCAGGCTCAGGCTCAGGCTCAGGCCGGTTCACAGCAGCAGTCTTCTAGCCAGCAGTACAACAAGAACGTGGGCAGTGGTGGTGTTTGTACCAATGCCAACTGCGATCACAAGAACTGCGGCTTGATGGGCTATCCCAGCCAAGCGTGCGATCAGCAGAACAACGCCTGAATCCTTGCCGCAGGTGATGGCCATTGTCAGTATCGACTTGCCGAGTAGATTCTATTTGGCTTGAAGAAGGGTCAACACCTGCACTTTGTATATATTATATTTCTTTTTTTCCCCTTCTTTTTCAATATAACAAAGTGATCACTGTTAAGCCTTGCGAAAAATATGGGCACCAGTTGAAGGCGAATGCAGTACAATGGCAATCTAGTAAATTGAAATCAAAGAGAGTTCTGGTCACTCAATAAAACAGAGAATCATGCTATCACTTCTCACCATCGCGTTCTCTCCAAAGTCCTCGATCATCAGCGACTACTTCATATCAACTTCTCCTTTTATCCTATTCTTTTCCTCCATGCCCTCTATATGCAAAACACAGAAAAAAACAGTCTGTCGTAATTTAACACTTGCAAATAGTCAAGCTATATTGTAACGCCTATTGTATTCTATTAGTAGTGCACTGCGTATAGATCATGATATTGTGTCTCTGTCTCTTTTATCCGACGCGCAAGTTGCTCAAGATGTCAACAATGAATCCAGCCATCTTGGGGAACTCGCCCATGATCCTAGCCAGGTTCTCCTCATACGGCAAAAAGTACTTTTGGTTGCGCTTATGCCGTGACAGGTTACGCAACGTCACCACGGCTGTCAGAGGCACACCCGCCAGTTCGCGACCTGGTACTTCCAGCACTGTCGGCCGCATGTCGAACCAGCGGGGACGGTTGGAGAAAGGCTTGACGCTTGGTGTCAATGGGAAGTGAGTCCGCAGATGCTTGATCACTGCCTGGCGGTCATTGGTTGGAAGAACAAATCGGCGGCAGCTCAGCCATTGGCACGTGTACATGCCCAGCCCCACTGGCAAATGATCTTGTACTGCATGCTGGAAGAGTTCCTTTTCGGTCGTATACTCTGATGGACATCCCATCCATCGGCAACGGAGCTTGCCCTCACCTATGAAAATCGATACATAAAGAAGAAATAAAACGAATTCAACCGCAAATCAGACATCCTGCCCTTACACAGTCAACATTCTTCGCAAAAAAAGTGCATTATTCCACAGTAACGTACGGCTAAAGTCGATCCATGGCTTTTTAGAGAGTCCCTTGATAATCTGCTGTTGTTGGCCATTCTCAGGGTTCTGCACAACCTGTTGTTCAATGGCTGGAAATCCGACTTTGGCAACAGTAACCAGGTCTGGTGACCGCAACATTGGTCCTTGATTACCAAAGCGTGTAGAATAGAGACTAAAGAGCTCGGTCTCATACATCCAAGCATTGGGATTCAATTCGAAATTTGACTGGAGCCTATCAATATCCGATGCGACATCAACGACGTGTACAAGGTGAGTAAACCAAAAAGGGAGAGAGGCTGTGCTTTGTACTTCATACTATCATTCACAAATAACACCAAAATTACCAGTGAAGAGCTCTATAAGGCTCATGTTGAATCTGTTGGACAGGGTCGACGATTGCAGGTCCAGGGACAGACTTTGGTGAGCCCCACGACAAAAAGCCAACGAGGATTGAGACAATGTTACCAGGGAAGTTTTTAGCGATCTGAATGGGTGTCTCGCCACTGAAATTCGAGTATTGGTAGAGATAGTCAAGCGCTGTTGCCACAAGTTCCTCATCCTTGATCAACAAGAGCTGGGAGATTCTCAGAATCACATCCGGATCAATGTCGCCCAATATCCGCTCATTGCTCTCGTTGCCTGCCAATCGGATCAGTGCGCGCAAACTGCAGAGGATAAGTGTACGATCGTTTGAGCCAAGAAGGGTGTGAAGTTGTTGGAGGTACAAGTCAAACTTGGTGCGGAGGACAATATGCTCACTCAAGCTCTCCAGAGTTTCCAGGCAGTATATGCGTAGTTCTCCGAGTTGTCCAATCGAGGGCAGGTTGAGGCCTTGTTGAAGCATCTTGCGCAAGGCCCCTTCTTCTGACAGAGGGCGAGTATTGTGATCCAGGAACGACACATTGCGAATGATATGGAAAACTTGAAGCACGCGCTCCAGATTATAATTATCGTTCAGTGCTGCTACATCGTCCTCATTCAAGTCTTCCAGTTGTCGGGTCTCGACAGAATTAATCCAGTCAAAGAATGGTTGAGCAAATGTAAGGAGCTCGTCCAATAAGCCGGGAACCATGTTCAGGGAAAACTCGTGCCACTCGAACGATAATGCAATCAACTTGTTGAATGCCCAATCCACCTCATTGGGAAGCTCTGAACGCAACGCCAAAAGTATCCTGTTCTGATGTCCACCTTCGATAAAGTAGCCTAGTAAGCGGAATTATACATTCTATATGAGCCAAAACTGATACCAGACAACAATTCTCCGCTGATGGTTTTTTTGTCGGTTCAAAAAGAAAGCAGTACCTTCCATGATATTAGTCGACCGTGGCACCACAGCTGGCTGAACGATGTGTGGTTGCGGTGGGGGCTGATGATATTGCACTTGTGGTTGGGGTTGATGAACGGGTTGAGGAGCTGGTCGACTAGCGGTGGCAGCTTGGAATGCAGCACGGCGTGTTGTGGGAGCTTGCGAGGCTGCATGAAAGACAAATGGTCCGTTGATGTTTTAGCTGTACTCTTCATATAAACCCAGCAAAAATATCCAGACGATTCATTCCATGAAACACTCACCTTCACGCGAGCGAGTGATGTTAGACTCTGGTGGATCATGATGATTGACGGGTACCTCTCGTCCAAAAAAGTCTTCTTGTTCGAATAACTCCAGATTCTTAACATAGACACTCTTCATGACATAAGCGCTGTTGGTGCATGTTGGTGGAAAGTTGAAAGGCAGTGTGATTTTCTTCCATCCGCGTTCCTGAGTGACCTGTCAACAGTAAATAAAAAATGATACGGGTATTATCAAGTAAAAAGGGTGAGCAATCTGTAACCTACATTGAGGGGAAAAGGAGGGAGGCTATGCAAGACACACGTCTCGCACTACCGAAAAATATACTCTCGTACCTTCTCACAGCCTCCGTGAGCTGTGACAAGCTTGTAGATCTTCAGCAGATCAAGCCTTTGAGCACCCAAGACAGGCTCACGGTTGAGCACCGTGCTACATGTTGAAATGAGTAACAAAACGTAATCCAGGTGAGTTTGCATTCGCTGGTGAATACGCCTACTAGCAAGGGTGGTGTAGATGGAATGGAGTCAATTACCCATGCTTCCTATGGAATGCCTCCAGGCGGTCCATGAACTGCTTGTACTCTTCCGAGTAATCGATAGTGCCCTCGCGACGCGTATGTTTTCCCATGGTAGTTGACTAGCGGGTGCTTCGATGAGGTTGATTCAATCAGCAAAGAGAGGCTTTATGGTTTCATCAAAGACCAGTTAATGTGACGTGGTTTTTAGAATCCCACCGAATTCACTCTTTATATTGGCAGACTTTGCAACCACCCATTCCTTCACCTCTTCGTCGTCTTTCAAATGTCAAACTCGAATGCAGAACAGGAGACCAAGCAAGGCAAGGCTGGAGGGTACGCTCCTTCCCTTCATTGCTGCATCTCACATAGGGGATGGAATGGGCAGAATTTGTCTGACATTGTATTTTTTTTCTTTCCTTCTGTAGGCTAAGCCAGGATGATTTTAGACGGCTCCTAGCAACGCCTCGAGCAACACATGGAGCAGGAGAGGGTGGGGGCTTCAGCGGAGGAGGACTCAAAGCACTTGGAGCGGCAATCCGGACAGCACGAGCCCCGATCCCTCAAACACCTTCACGGTCGGCAGCATCCATGGATGGCGGATTCCTCAAGCCTAAACCCAAAAAACACTCTGGCAAGCAACAGCACAAGGACGACAAATCAGAGACAACGTCCAAATACAGAGATCGAGCGACTGAACGACGCCAAGGTATTAATCCGGACTATGCAGAGACTGAGCAAATTCTACACACCCTCGAGGAGGCTGCAAACGATGTGGCACCGAGTGTATTATACGAACAGTCAAAGTTCTTGGGAGGTGATCGGGAGCATACACATCTTGTCAAGGGTCTTGACTATGCGCTGCTCAAGAAGGTGCGCGAGGAAGAGGGGCTATCAAAAGACACAGAAGCAGCAGGATCAATGGATCTGGATGAAGTGTTTGAGGCTGTGGCTGAAGCTACCGAGAAGAGTGGAAAAGCTACAGGACGTGCGATGGAGACAAAAGAAAAGCCGACATTTAACAGTCTTCTTGCGAGCAACATTTACAATGTCGTCTTTGAGGAATCGGTGGTACCCCATCCCAAAGTTAATGAAATGTTTCTACCGGGAAGAACAGTCTTTGTCTTTGAATTACCATCAATCAAGAAGGCCAAGAAAAAGAAGGATGGCGTTATAGAAGACGAGAACCCTTTTGCTGTCCCCACAACAGTAGTGCGGAGTCGAGTCGAGATTGCTGATCAAACACGCACAGACGCACGCGATACGGAAAACGAGATGGTCATGAACAAGGTTATGGACGTACTAGAGTCAATTCGGATAGGTACTCGGAAGGCGGCTGTCGAGCGTGAGGCCGAGCAGAAAGCCAAGGCGAGAGCAGCAGCAGCAGCAGCCGCAGTGGCAAAAGCGGCAGAGGAGGATGAAATCCGACCGGTTCAATCGGACGACGAAGGCGAGGATATCTTTGCTGATGCAGGCCGCGATTATGAAGTTGACCCTACCAAACGTCCAGAACCACCTGCCCTTGAATCTACGTCCATGCAACCTGAGAAGGAATCATCTTCAATGGATGCTACTGAGGGTCCTTCTCTTGGGCCTATGTTGGGTCCAATGCGCCCTGAGAACGTGGATATGAGCCAATACTTTGGCGAAGACGCAGAAGAAGACGAGGAAGAACACATGGCTGGCGAAGATACTGCTACGGGTGCAGATCATTCAAAGGCTCAGAATGGAGATGGAGATGATCAAAGGCCGTTGATGGGTCCTTCTCGGCCGGATAATATCGATGTTTCGATGTATTATGGTGCCGAGAGCGAGCCTGAGGATGCTGATGAGGAGGGTGATTATGACATGTTTGACCATGGTAGCAATAGCAAGACATCACATCCCGACATAAACAGGGACATTCTCCGAGCTCGTGAGCGAGCACGGCTTGAAGAACTGGAAGTGGATGAGGATGCTGATTATCTCCCATCATTTGGGGGCTCCGGTCATCATGCAATTGCCTATGATTCTGAAGACGATGGTGACGACAATGAGACAGGAGCTACCATTTTGGTCGACCAAGGCACACATAAGAATAAGCGTGCACAACTCGGACGTTTTGATTTTGACTCTGAAGAGAGTTTCAATCAATACAAGGATTCGATTGAGGCAGTACCGAAGTCCGCCTTCCAGTTTGGTGTCAAGAAGGGTGACGGTCGGCGGACAGGAAAATGGGACGACAAACCGAAGCATCTCTCCAAGGACGAGAAACTGGACCGAGATTGGCAACGTATCAGTCGTTTGATGGAGAAGAATACGGGTGGCAGCCACAAGCACCAGCGACCTTCATATCCACAGGAGCAAGGGGGTTTGTCATCCGGCCATGATCCACTTGAAGGAGGCCGATGGGGCAAGAAGAAACGGCGGACCTGAGAATCGATTTAGGGCCCAGATCCATATATAGTATGTCTGACAGAGGTGGTGGCAATGCGCGTGTCCTGATGTTTCTCACGAGCATGCAGTGAGACACTTTTCTGTTGCAGCCTCTTCTGTTCGGCTGTCTCGCAGCCATTGCTAAATAGGAGCGTCATCAATCGGTTTCCAGATAAAAAAAGAGTATTGTCTCTCTCTTTCTTTTTTTCTTTTTTTTTCCTATCTTGCTTTTTTCATTACCCGCCACGCTCCTCCTCATTTCATTTCACATTTCATTTCTCTAATTCAGGTTCTAGGTCTTGATTCTTATCCCTCTCTCTACTTTTTTTTTGTTGTCACTCCCTTTCCCCCTTTTTTCAGCTTCTATTTCGTTTTGGTTAAAAAATGGCAGAAAACGTATTATTGAATCACGTATCCAGCATCATTTTGTCTGCGCCCAACAAGACGTCGTATCATGACACCGTGTCGTGGTACCAGCAGTTGGGCTTTAAGGCCATTATGACCGAGTCTTCAGAAGAGACGACAGCTACATATCTGCAGCTTTTCTCGTCCACCAGTGACATTCATGATGTCGCGTTCAAGGTCGCTCTTTCACCCTCTGCCAATAAGAAGACTGCCACATCGTCCAAGATGGACTGGCGTTGCGTGCCTGCTGTCGCCACCATCCACTCCAATTCGATCCAGGTGAGCACTGCTGCCAATCATGTAGTGATGGGACACAATGCAGGACGGTGATAAACTTGACTGTTTATCTTGGTTCCCGCATGGGCTATCAGTGATGTACCTCTGGAGGTCAGAAATCAAACGGCCGAGAAAAAAAAGAGTGAAAACTTTATTATCCTTATCAGCTCTCTTGTCAATCTCAAAGAAGGAAAAAAAAATAATGGCGACCAAAGGCTGACTAGAAAATGGGGTGGAGAATGGTCAAGGGAGAGAAACGAAGGGGAGGACAAAGCAGCACTGTCTAATCACGAAGGGTCGCAATATCGGCATGCAGCAGCAACAAAGATAATCATTCGACCGTTTTCGGAAGACATGCATGGGTGTGTTTCAGTCCATGAAGTAGCTCGTGGCCGACATGCGTTAGATCAAACGCCTGTTTCCACGGTGCATAATATTGAGGGGGGGGGGAAATACAAAACAACATGTTTACTCATACCTCTCTGTGTTATCTTTTTTTAATCTTTCCAGGCTATCGAACAGCACTTTGCTTCTCTCCCATGGGCGTTCCAACGATACCAGGTTAAGGGCGAGAAGAGTAGCCTTACTGAGGCGGCAGCCACTTACACCAACATTTTTGCCCATGACCCTCTCAACAACTTGCTTATCTTCACGGACAGACCCAACCCATATGAGACAAAGTCGATGCCGAAGCCAACACGGGCTTCCACCATCATTGAGTCTGATCGCTACCTGCCTTTTGGTGAAGCCTTCTCTAGTGAGCAACCTTCAGGAAAGCGCCGCAAGATTGCAATTCTCACCTCTGGAGGCGATGCACCTGGTATGAACGCTGCCGTGCGTGCAGTTGTTCGTACTGCTATCTTCAGAGGCTGTGATGCCTACGCCGTCCATGAGGGATACCAGGGTGAGTAGTTGTGTCGCGCATTATGAGAATAAGAAGAAAGGATGATGATGAATGACAAAAAAACGAGGCAAGTCTGCTTACCGATAGTACTATTCCTGATGGGCTAGGCCTTGTGGATGGTGGCGACATGATTCGAAAGATGGGCTGGGACGACGTCCAAGGATACCTTACTACCGGCGGTACCGTCATTGGTACTGCTCGCTGCAAGGACTTCCGTGAGCGCCCTGGTCGTCTCAAGGCTGCAAGGAACATGGTCAAGGAAGGCATCGATGCCCTCATCGTTTGCGGTGGCGACGGTTCACTGACAGGCGCCGATCTCTTCCGCTCGGAATGGCCTTCATTGCTGGAAGAACTGGTCAAAGAGGGTGAACTCACTGAGGAAGAAGCCAATACCCACGCGCACCTCAACATTGTTGGCCTGGTTGGCTCTATTGATAACGATATGTCCTCAACAGATATCACTATTGGCGCAGTGACTTGTCTCCACCGAATCTGTGAGAGCATCGACTCGATCTCCAGTACTGCCTCGAGTCATTCTCGTGCCTTCGTTGTGGAGGTCATGGGTCGTCACTGCGGCTGGCTCGCCTTGATGGCCGGTATTGCTACCGGAGCCGACTTTGTCTTTATCCCCGAGCGGCCTCCTCAAGGCGACGATTGGCGTGAAAATATGTGCCAGGAAATTAAGCGTCATCGTGATATGGGAAAGCGCAAGACAATTGTTATCGTCTGTGAAGGTGCAATTGACAGCAATCTCAATCCTGTCACAGCCAAGGGTCTTGCTGATTTGTTGACAGAGCGCCTTCATCTCGACACCCGCATTACCATCTTGGGACATGTCCAGCGTGGTGGAAAACCAAGTGCTTATGATCGCAATCTCGCCACTATGCAAGGTGTTGAAGCCGTCAACGCTGTCTTGGAGAGCCGCCCTGATATTCCCAGTCCTGTGATTGCCATGAATGAGAATAAGATTACGCGTGTCGAGCTCGTGAAGGCTGTCAAGTTGGTAAGGGGATCAGAAACAAAAAATAATATTGATTTCACAAAACCTTGATTGTTGTCTGACAAAAACCAAAAGCTTAAACTTAAATGCTCTCTCTAATATCCGATTCTCTCATTTTTTTTTGGGTTGTCCCCTGCATCATCAATTTAGACTGGCGAGGTGGCCAAGGCCATCCAGCGCAAGGACTTCCAGGGAGCCATGAATCTTCGCGATCCCGCCTTTAACCACCAGTATGAACAGTTTATTGCTTCGACACTTTCCGGCGACGGAACGAAGGTCAGCAGACCCCTTCGCATTGGTATCATTAACGTTGGTGCTCCAGCCGGTGGTATGAATGCTGCAGTTCGAGCAATTGTTCGTTACTGCATCAACCGCGGTCATACCCCCTTGGCCATTCTTAACGGCTTTCCCGGTCTTATGGCTGGCCAGGTCAAGGAGCTGAAATGGATGGACGTTGATGGCTGGATTGCTCGCGGCGGCAGTGAGCTTGGTACCAACCGTGATCAACCCTCTTCGGATCTTGGTATGGTGTCCTATCAGATGCAGAAGCATGACATTCAGAGTTTGATCCTGATTGGCGGTTTTGAGGCTTTCACAGCATGCTTGGAGATGAAGAATGCCCGTAGCCAGTACCCAGCCTTCTGTATCCCCATGGTCCATATTCCTGCCACGATCAGTAATAACGTTCCTGGTACGGACTACAGTCTGGGATCAGACACTAGTCTGAATGCCATCATGGAGGCTTGTGATGCCATCAAACAGAGTGCCACAGCCAGCCGTAAGCGTGTATTTGTTGTAGAGGTTCATGGTGGTAAGGTTGGTTACCTGGCTGCCATGTCAGGTCTTGCCACAGGAGCAACCTCGATCTATACCCCTGAAGAGGGTATTAATCTTGAACGTCTGCAGAAGGATGTTCGTCACCTGTGTCAGCGATACGCTGCTGATGCAGAGGGCAAGTCCCAGGGTCGTGTCATCATTCGCTCTGAGGCTGCTTCCAAGACGTATACCACTGAAATCGTGTCATCCATCATCAAGGAGGAAGGTCATCAGCAGTTTGACTCTCGTACAGCTATTTTGGGACATGTCCAACAAGGTGGAGCGCCGTCACCAATGGATCGTGTCCGCGCTACTCGCTTGGCTATGTGTTCTGTCGACTTTGTGGAGGAGCGTGCGAGCAAGAACATCAATATTGGCGGTATTGGCCCTGCAGTTTATGTCGATAGTGAGGATAGTATTGTCGTGGCGGGCATCCAGGGCAACGGCGTCAGTTTCACGGCTGTCGAGAAGTTGCTTCACGTCACTGACATGCGTAACCGCAAGCCCACACAGTCTTGGTGGATGGACTATAAGCGTACCGCCCACATGCTAGCTCGCCGTGTTGATCTGATGTAGACAGTATTTTTAGGAGTGTTTTGAATTGTTTATAGCATGGAAATGAATCGTCTTTTGTCCACCACATCAAAAAGAAAACTGCTACTGTTTTCTGTTTTCGGCTGTGCATAGATCTCGACTCTTTTTACCTCCCCCCCCCTTTCAAATCCTCAAATGAGGTAGTTCATTAAAAATATCTCCTGTTGAGCCAATCTACCATGAAGGATATGAACGATGAGGTCGAACCCTTTTGTGTTTGTCGCCTTCTCTCACTCACTCTCTTTTTTTTCCGGTTCATTCTAGTACCACCCTTTTTCATTGTTCTTTTCGAATGTACAATATTTTTCAACAATAGCACTCGCCTTTATTGAGGTTCTACCATGTATCTTTATAATTTTTTTCTGGTCCTGATTTCTCTACTGTCCTTGGTGATGACTGCTGCAATACCACGCCCAACAACAAAGACGTCGCCGATCAAGATCGCGTGTGCCACTCACACACCATCCACTACCGTAACAATAAGGCAGCCAGACTGCCTTGGTCGAGGAGGGACCTGTTTTGATGGAGGCAATTGTTGTTCAGGCTCCTGTAACATACGCTACCACAGGTGCAATTAAAATAAAAAAGTAAAATAAAAATTAAAAAGGTTCCATTTGGTGGCGCACCCCCTCCCCCTTCTCCCAGGTAAAAAAGCAAAAGTGGAGAAGAGAAAAGGGATCTCTAAGCCACACTGGGTGCTCGAACCATGTCAAAATGTGTGAACGCACTTGGTATAAACTTTTTCCATTCCTCAACGACTCTTTTCATCACATCATTTTACCATGAGCGACCAACCCGAGAAGAAGCCTGAAACCGGTTCCGTCGAGCACATTAACCTCAAAGTCGTTGGATCTGTATGTATTGTTGACAGTCGCCATGGCTCCATCTTAGTTGCCCCATCTTAGTCACGTCACTCTGGGTGGATGCAAAGTATATACCACTAGCAAACATGTTATAGAAAAAATACTCGTCGACCTTTTATTCATGATTGGTTGACCTGAGGTGGTTTTTCAGGCTCGGACGAAAAGGATATTATTCCTATTGATGCGTGTTCGCCATTTTTTTCTGCCAGGCAGCGGGATATTACCAGAGCTCTTTGTTTTTCATGCTGCCTATGAAAAACTAGCTCTTTTACCAAAACGCGGTTTCAATGAGTGGCATACCACACATATTGCTAACATTTTTCATATAATTATTTGCAATTGATGTCGTCCCTGACATTAGGATCAAACAGAGGTGTTTTTCAAGATTAAGCGGACGACACAGCTCAAGAAGCTGATGGAGGCATATTGCGAGCGCCAAGGCAAGTCCATGCCGAGCGTGCGTTTCCTGTATGATGGCGAACGTATCTTGCCTACCCATACACCCGACCTGGTAATACCCCTTTGGGAAATGTTTTATTGACTGGTTTTCAACACAAGATCAACAAGGTCTTTCAGCCTTGTAGATACTGCGCATATTTTGCTAGCCGCAGTGGACTTAGTTGCCACTAACACGCATATTTCTTTTTGTTCTTAATTTTTTTTGTGCGCAAACTACTTTCTAGCTCGAGATGGAGGACGGAGATTCTATTGACGTGATGGTTGAGCAGATTGGTGGTTCATTCTGAACATGCCCACAGGAAATTGTGTGCATGGATATTACTAAGGCCAACATGTTGACAAAGGCACAAAGCATGAAGGATCGCGTTTATTTTTTGGAAGAACACATACAGCCTATCAGTCGCCTCTCTCAACTACAGCTACCTCCCCCTCTCCCCTCCATGCAAGGAGAGCATTACCTCCAGCTCTTCTGCATACTAATCATCCATCAATAAAGTGGCGATTTATGCATTGTTCTCAGTAAGATGGATCAGACCGTTTTTTGAAAAAGCCGTGCATGACAACATCAGCACAAAAATAAGAGAAAGCGTTTTACTCCAGCACAGCTTAGACTTGTAGTATAAAATCGTAGATGGAGTCTGCATCCCAAATTCATTAATGATAACAAGCTCTTGTACTGCTAAGAAATGAGGGGGAGAAAGGAGGGGCGTTGCAAAATGGAACCAACATGTACTGTGGGAGGACCAGAAGGGGTCAAATTTTCACCTTTTACCATACCAATGTTAAATCATGTTTTCAGGTCAAGGACCATTGTTATATTCTCACTAGGACACCTTCTTCGGACTATTGAAAAGACTTTGGTGACCCTCCCGCAAGTCAATCGGAGCAAATGTCCCTTACGCACTAAGCGAAATGTTTACCACCTTTGAACTGGATCTACCGAAAAAATAATAAATTATGCTCTGAACAGATACTGGACTGTTTGATATTCTTTCTTTAGCACAAAACGCTACACTACAGTTACCCTCCTCCATTTGTCAACATTTTCATGAGCAAAGGGCGAGAGGTGGATGCCGTAAGTTTGTCATTAATAACAAAACGCATGCCTAAATGAAATTGTTTACACATTGAATGTTAACATGCTCACTCTCCTTTTGTTTCTGCTGAATTAGTGGTCAAAGCACCAAGAATATATCGCAAACTATATAAAATACTTTCAAAAGGATCCAAAGAAAGAACTCAACTCTTCCTCTTATCGTCACAAGTATTCAGCCAAAGAACTCGATATCTTGCACAAGAACCATCGGTAAGCATAGACATACAAGTCTTTATGGTAGCACGAGATAAAACTGTCTCAAAAAAAAGCCCATTGCTGAACCGTTATATTACACGTCATTGTTAAATAGCTTCTTATGGAACGACGATGATGCAACGGATCTGAGCTGGGAGCAGCGAATCGCAAAGAAGTACTATGACCGGCTGCTAAAGGAATATGCACTTGTAGAACTAAAATACTACAAGATTGGCAGAATAGCCATGCGATGGCGTACTGAGGATGAAGTCATTCGCGGGAAAGGTATGCACACAATTTTTTTTTACTCTTTTTTTATCTATTGCAACAATATATTATACAACATAGTGATACTCCATCATATCCACATGGGCTGTTCTTTCCCTACTGACCTACTTTGCTCTCTGTCGCGTTGCCATGGAAATAGGGCAATTTACATGCGGCTGTCTTCGTTGTGACGAGTCCGAGGGACTGAGTAGCTGGGAAGTCAACTTTGCCTATGTAGAAATGGGAGAAAAGAAGAACGTGCTAGTCAAGGTACGGCTGTGTGAGGCGTGCTCGGCCAAACTCAACTACAACAAAATGCACCAGCGTGCATCGCGGTCAGACGCGCCGCCATCTACGAAGGAAAGTGCTGGTAGACGAAACGATAGTAGTGGCAGTAGTAGGAGTAGTAGAAGGAGTAGACATGACAGGCCACCGAGCGACCGTCATCGGGAGCGACGGCGATCACGATCACGATCACGACAAAGGGAAAAGTCGAGTAAGAGTGATCGAAGCCGGGGCAGAAGGCGAAGCCGAAGCAGGAGTCGAGACGGAAGCAGGAGGCGAAACCGCAGCAAGAGTGGAAGCAGGAGCACGAGTCGCGGTCGAGGCAGGAGAAGAGATCGGAGCGCAGAAAAGAGTAGCGAAGTGGCCGAAAACATCCATCACCGTCATCGTCGCGACAATCGATCCGCTAGTCCTCCGCGAGAGCGGACAACGCGCTCTGTTAAAGATGATAGTGAGCCTTCAGAAGATTTCGAATCGTTCTTTGCCGGACTCTTTGAATAATAATAAAAACAACTACAGTTTTACGGGAACCGTGATCTGTTGTTTTTGAGTTGAGAAGGATACATCTATCTTCTAACCTTTCAAAAGTGAAACTGCTATGCATGTATTTTACAAGAAAAGGGGTACACGTGACTGCCGGATTGGCGCATTTTTGGCCCAACAACCTCACGACACGCGCTTCATCCTCACTTCCCGCCCTCACTCATTCACCCAACACGGCCCTCTTCTTTTCTCTACCTTTCTCCTGGCAGACGCCATCACCAGCACCCCATTCACCATTGAGCGACGAGGATGCCCATCGCAGTCAAAACGACATTCTCGCAGGATGGCGTGTTTTTCGCGGGGGAGAAGCTCTACTGCACCATCACTTTCACGAACACTGCACCGTCCGTTACAGTCCGTGAACATGCCGAGCTTGCAAGCAACCTGAACAGGATGGCGGTCTCAACCACGCCAAATGGCCGCCCACGGCAGTCTGCCTCGAACGGCAATGGCATTACCTCGACACCCAATGGTATGCATTCTCATAAGACAAGATCGTTTCCACCCTTGCCACACCAGCACATTCACGCACACTCGGCACCGACAAGCCATGCTAGCAGTCCGGCTCTCCCTACAGTGCGCACTCCGCCTCCTCAGACAACGGCCATGGAGAACAAAAATGAATATCCACAAGAACGTTCTCAGCAGCAGCAGCAACAGCAGCAGCATATGCAACCCTTGTCCCCCTCCTCGTCGAATGGCTCTGCCTCGATGCAGTCTACAGCGCTCGAATTTCGAGCCTCAAGCCCTTTATCAGTAGATTCAGGAGTGTCGAACCGACCAGCGACAGGTTTCTCGAGTGAACAGCCCTCCGTTTCTAGCCCTCTGAGTAATGTGCCATCGCCAGGAGTATCTCCAGTTACTGCCCCAGTGGGAACAAATCTTGTACAGGGCTCAACCACAGTTCAGACAAACCCTACTCAATCGGGAGGAAACCCAACAACTGGTGAGGACGATAGAACCCTTGCAGATAACAAGGATGAACAAGAAGGACAACAGCACGATAGGCAATCTCAGAAGGATAGTCAACCATCACCGCAGGAGGAGGACGATCACGTTGTCTCAGTGCAGGCGCCGGAATCATCCAGGTCTTCCACGACATCCTCGACTCCTGCCCCATCGGATTGGACTCAAATTCAATCACCAGGCTTGCTTGGTCTTGCCAGCTACATGTATCGCTCGGCTTCTTTTTCATCGTTGGCATCCGCCTTTGGCCTCTCAGGATCGGAACAGCAACAGTCTTCACCGTCTTCACAGAACCCTCAACCCGTTGGTTACCCCTATGGTGAGTTTTTTTTTTATCCTTCAATTGAGAGTACGTTTGTAGTACTATTTCTTTGATGAACATACTCATGGTTTTTGTGACTCTTGCGCCTTTGGCATTCTTTGACTCTAACGCAGAGGACAAAAAGTTGCCGGCACCACCACCTTTTGACCGTGGCGATGCAGAGGCTCGACCATCAGGAACCGTACTTTCGACGACGGAAATCAAATCACCCGAGACGGATCAGCACGAAAGTACTTCAGAACAACCTCCTTCAGAAGCAACACCTATTGGGCTTGGTTTGGAAATGCAGCGTACCGAATCTGTTCGCACGGAAATGTCAAACATGAGCAGGGTTGAGGAGAGTATCGTACTGCAGGTCAGCGAGAACGACCGCAACCATCGCCGTCAACAATCCGTCGCATCCGATACCCAATCAATTGCAGATGAATCTGATCTCTTCCAGACACCTCGACCTTCCATGGATTATTCAACTCGTTCGTCCATGCAGAGTGTTCGTGGCCCACTCCCGTATTATCCGAGCCACGGATCTTCTCTACTTCCTCAGCGTCGTTCATCGGTTATGTCTGGCTATAGTTCGTATTCATCTGTGGTCCCTGGCGTTTCCACCAAGCTAGAACATTTACTTTGGGGATCGGTACAAATTGTTGGACAATTCATTGTGGATGGCTCCTTCATTCGCCAACAGGGATTTGAAAGTCTAAAGTCCAAAACTATGTATCGACCAACAGGCGGAGCAGGAGGTGGAGCTATGGGTGGTGGAACTCTTGGCGCTGCTAATGTGGGATCAGGATCTCTCGCCGACTGGCGAGATCGTGCAAGTAGGTGTTTGATAACGGATTATTAAGAACGACCCAAGGATTACTCGTTGTGACCGTGGGAAGAATGCTAATTTTTGCTCTTGTTCTTTTTTGACTTGACTCTGATCTTAGATGCCAATAGGCTCTTCCCAGTGTTCTCCACTCCGCCCTCCATTCTCTTTGTGGACTTGCAGCTTGCCCCAGGAGAATCTGCATCATGTATGGACCAAAACTAGCACACTTAAAGAGTATCGGGTATAATTCAGACAATACGAAGGTATACGCTGGATACTAACACCAATCTTTTTTTTGTATATCCTTTCTGACCAACTAGATACATATGAAATCGAGCTGCCAGGAGGGTTGCCACCATCGCATCGCGGCAAGACGATGCGACTTGCGTACAACCTTGTACTCGGCGTACAGCGTGGAAGTGTTCATACCCCAGCCAAGAGCGTGCAGCTGCCGTTCCGGCTTTTCAACAACATTTCGGAACGTGGCGATCGCCAAGAGTATGATCTGATGAGCCCTGTGATTTTATACAAGGACACGGCGCTCACGGGTGTAGTTGGACAGGATCTCGACACTGGAAGCGGACCTGGCGGCAAGAAGGAGGATAACCCGAATCTTGCACGGAAACAGTTTCAGGATTATGTCGACGAGCTGATGCGCCATGCCAAGAAACACGAGAGTGGAAGTGGCACTGGAGATGGTTCTGCGAACTTGATGGAGAGCAGTCAAGATGATCAGCAGCAACAACAGCAGCAGCTTGGCACGAGTCCAGGCCGAACACGGGAGTTGACACGTCGCGAGAGTGATGCATACAAAGATGAAGAGGCAGTACACCATTCCCAAACTTGTCTAGACAGGATTGCCGTTTTGTCGCGATCGCCAAGCTCAGCCAGCTTTGATATCTGCAAGAATAATATTCCAGTAGCCAAGCTGTCATTAATCAAGACACGATTCAAATTAGGCGAGAATGTCGTTGGTGTGATATCCTTCCAAGGTGCTGAAATCACCACGTACCAGATCGCAGTGACGCTCGAGACTGTCGAGTCCATTGATCCAGCCTTTTCATGCCGTAGTCCTCAGCAGGTGGCGAAGCTGACGAAGAAGGTATATGCGGAGCTGCATGAATCTTGCATCGACACCAAACGTACAAGTTTCTCGCTTTGCATTCCTCCGACTGCTACACCAGAGTTTAAGACGAGTGCACGTACGTATTTTTTCATTGTTTTTATGACCTGTATGTGATATGTCGTTCTTGCTGTATTTGTAGAAAACTAATTCGTGAGCGTACCCTCTTTTCACTCTTTCTTTCTTGTTCGATTAGTGACACTCAAATGGTTCCTGAGAGTTGAATTCATCACAGGACCGCCTGACCAGGCTCGGTTCAAGATGACGACTGTCGATGAGAGACGTTCACAATATCAGGCTGTAGAAACTCTTGCCACAGAGAGTTTTGACTGCTCGGTGCCCATTACAGTCTATCCAACTTCGTGTGAGACAGGCTCCTTATATCCCTCAACCCTGGTATTTACACTTTCATAAAAAAAACCTTTCCAATCGATGGTTACAAAAAAAATGACAAAACTAGTAGACCTGCATAGTTGCCTGTGCTTTCTTTCTTTCTTCCATGCCTACGCCCGAAAAAAAACTCCCATTCCCTCCATCTCCGCCGACCCATACGCAACCAACACCCTTTGTAGATGAACATACTTCATAAAATGGCATTCTTTCCATTCTTTTTCCTCCATTGATTCGTTTCAGTTGTCGACGCCTGCCTGCCTTCTACTTGCACATCCATTTATAATATACTGTTAAGGTGAGGATGGATATATAATTGTAACACAAAACAACAAAAAAGACAGCTAACAAATAAAATAAATGTAGAAAAGAAGGAAGGGTTTATGCATGAGCGCTGGTAGAGGAAGAGGCGGAAGATAATGTGGAGGTGTTTGTGTTGATCCTGTTCTCGGCAGCAGTCGTAGATGCCTTGGCACGCTTCTGCTTGAGCACGTCCAGAATCCGCTGGCGAATCTCCATGCCCTTCTCACCAAGCAGCTCGGGCTTGGTGTCGAGCAGGTAGCGATCAAGGCCACCCTTCTTGTCCACAGTACGGATGACCGAGGTGGTCATGTTGAGCTTGATCCAATCGTTCAACGTCTCCGAGAACAAGCGCTTTGTCTGCACATTGGGCAACCATGTACGGCGTGTTTTTGTCTTGGAGAATGGGACATTGTTACCGAACTGAATGTGCTTGCCTATTATCAAATAATAACAACAAAAAGCAACAATGGTGGGTAAACAACAAGAGTTGAAGATGAATTGATGTTTGTCTGGTGAGCAGAGGGCGACCAGGTTTTCAGGCACATGCAAAAAAAAACAATGAAATAACAGTGGTGACAATGGTGTGGCATGCCAGGTGTATTGTCGCATTGTTGTAAACAGAATTGTTTTTTGCTGCTCTCCCATGGGTTTCCTCGATAGCTTGTACCGTTTCAAAAGGCGTCATTGTCATGCTCTTCCTGTCCGTGATGCAACCGTGTCCTCCGTTGTACAAGATCAGGTCGTTCCATGAAGAGTAAAATGTAAACGGAGAGTAGGAAGAGAGAAGGAAATGCTGTGTTCATCCATACCTCCAAAGAGGCCGCGCTGAGCGCGCTTGAAGGTCGCTTGTGCCACTGCCGAGGGGTTCATGATGCTGAGGATTGGACTACGAATGCGAAATCAAGACATGCAAATATGAAGGGGCAGTCGGAGGGTGTTGTTTGGGCGCTCTTGGTGATAGATCAAACAGTCACGCAACATTCTTTTTTGTGTGTCTTGCCACCAAATTGGAATACAATGCAAAAAAATAAAAAGTTGTTGTCCTTGATGTTAACAACCCCATTAACACCCAGGTTGAATCTTGAACAGAAGCCATGCTGAATTCGCACTATGCAGATTCAGATGACGGCGAGACGGAATGGCCCTTGACTCAAAGAGACTGGCTCTCTTATGATGATTCACAGGAGCCGATACCACTCGAACAGGAGCCGGATCCTGACCGAGAGGAAGAGATCGAAAGGGAGGAACAACGGCAACGAGAATTCGACCGGGACTCGGATCTGGATCTGGGTTCACAAATGTATCCGGAGCCTTCACAGGACATGGGGTCAGATCAGGATTCGGAGCAAGATCTAGATCTGGTACCAACACAAGAGGATGAAGGGCAAGGACTATCCATGGAAAATCAGGATTCACAGCAACAGGAACAAAAGAAGAATCGTTCTTCGAAAAACGTCGAAGAAACACGAGGACATCGGCTTCCACTCTTCTACCAGGCGCAAAGTGAAATGCAGGATCTACGGTCTCTACGAAAATACCATATGGAAAATCTTGGTCAACTGTTACGTCGTCTTCTCGTTCGTCGCGACCTTGTGAGAGCCTCGGAGATCTTTGAGCTACTCTTTGATTCAAAGGATACTAGCGAAGAGTTTATCTGGAAGGTATGAACTCAAAAAAAGCGGACGTGGAGGAAAAGGATGGGAGAACTCTTTCAAATCCATATGTTTGCGATGACTGCCAAAAGTTTGCAAACCCTGACAAACCTTTGTTTTTGTGTTCTATTTTTTTTTCTTCCATGGAATGTCATAGATTGGCCTAGAGTTCTTGTATTCGCTAGAAGATTACGAACGCGAGAGTCATGGATTTCTGTCGTGGCTTTTTTCCAAATCTCGATACCATGTATTGTAACGCTACTTGTTTACGGAGATGACGATGTCTGGGCTACATGTACTTTATCACAGGAGAAACACTCTATTAATCCTATTTTGCCCACCGTGCAACGTCAATTGTAGAAACAAGCTATCCTGCTGGAGCTAGTCCTTTATCAACTAAGATGCGGAGAAATTGAAGAGGCAGATCTATCGCTAAGCACGTAAGTTTTCCAACTAATGAAGCTGATGGCCGATTCTTGGGCCCTGAAAACAAATTTTCTGACTTCAGGTGTCAACCCTACAAGACGACTCACTCATCCATTGATCAATCCCTTCGCCTAATTTCCTCAAATAGACATGTTACAGTGGCGCCTTATAGCAAAGATCCACTCATCCAAGGGTATGCGGGCGTAATCAAGATGCTATTACTGGAGAAGGCGAGCAAAGGACAGAAGGAGACTCATTGGCGTACATACGCGCAGGTCGATACAAAAGGACAAAGCAATGGACCTCAATCGACGATACAAAACCCACATTCACGCGACATTACACAGAACATAGACACGAGGGCATGGATCAAAGTCCACACTCGCGGGCTGCCAATTCATGAAGTTGACATATTCCATGATGTCCTTGAGGGCCGAGATGGACGCGAGTTGCCAGAGTTGGGGAATGACCGATTTCTTGGGCTACTAATGGACGTCCCGCTCCGTAAACCTGACGTGTGGAACATGAAAGATGCGGAAGAGTACGAAGAGCTCCGCAACGACCCTATCAACTACCTCCATGATAATGCAACATTGTCACAGTCTGCTGCATTGGAACGCCTGAGGCAGGATGCCATTAATTTCCTCGAGAGATCACTGGAGCTAGAGCCGTCCAATGATGAGTTTCTACAGGCCCTCGTTGATCTTCGATTAGAGTTTCTCGATTACAGGAATTTTGGCCGATTACAAATGTCGAAAATAACTCTAGAACTTCAGGAGGCTATTGTCGATACAAAGGCGTACCTTCGCAAACACCTTCTCCGCCACTCAAGCTTAAAAGCCCTACAGTACGTATTGATTATGGCTCTGTTATCTACTGGATCATGTCTCGATTAGTAACCACCATTTCACTCATTGATATCCTTGTATATTCATCCACAATTTTGAACCGAAAAATTGCCTTTAGCATCCTGTCGTCTTTGGAAGCTATTGTAGGATCCAAAGAGGAGCGTATCATGATCTTACAAGAAATACTAGAGCAAGATCCGGGAGCCAGCTCTGAAAGAGTTGTCCAACCACTCGTTCAATACTACTGGCAACAGCTGACACCAGACGAGGCAGAGTTGATTGCAGAAATCGAAAGAACCAACGATGATGATGATGACAGTCACCGCGATGATCATGGCAATAGCAGAGATGACGGCGGCAGTGATCATCCCATCCGGTACAACATGACTTATGAGGAGGAGAATGAAGAGATTGCTCACTTTCATGATCTCTTGGAGGAGTATGGTTTGGATGACCCATCTGCACCCTACCTTTTGGACGTTGTTGAGAATCTTGCCTTTTTGGGGCGAGATTTAAATATGGGTGCATTTGAAGGTCCCGATCGCGAATACGAGTTTTCGGATGAAACTGGTGAAGGCGTGTGTGAAACAAAGAGACGACTCTTTGCTTGGCCTGGTAGGATGAAGATGCCTGATACGGACGACGAAGAGGAGGTGGTGGAAGAGGAAAACCAAGAAGTGGCAGAAGCTGCTGATGAACAAGTGGAAAAACAAAAAGAGTGGAAGGAAAAGAAGATGCAGCATCAGCAACGGAGAAAGAAGGAGCGGCCATTGTCCATGGACGATATACTCGGGCTGCCACAGTTCAAATCTACTGGTATGGAGCGGACACTAACTGGCGGAACGATGGTTGAACAAATTCAGCTACACCAACTTTTATTACCAACCAAATCTGGCCACAACAGTGAAGAGGACGAAGATGATGATGAAGATCCAGAGCTCCTTACGCCAGGTACCGATATCGGAACAGTCCGAATCATTCAGAAGCTGGACCGCCATCAGCCGCCAGTAGAACCCTTCCGGCCAATCCTGGAGCTTCTATTACGGCGTGCCGAGTTTGGAGTCCTTACTGCCTGGGAGGAGAATGAGCTCGTACGGATATGTAATCTGTTCTGTTTTTGTTGTCTTTACTGCAGGTAGAGTATTTTTTTGTTTTACATTTGATATCTGGGAATGAGAAGAAACTTTTTATTGAAAACTTCCTGTTACTAACCAATACTGTATCCCATTACTTTTGTGGTTGTTAGACGCCAAACACGACTGGAGCCACTGTGGAAGACTCATTTGAGGCTGAAGAGAAAGGGCAAATGCCGTATGATACCTACATGTTTTGACCAATTCCCTGAAGAGAGTCGACCGTACTGGTTTGAAAAAGTGGTCGCCATACTTTCACGATCAGAATAAAAGTGCACTTGGTGCTCTTTACATCTCCTTCACTTTGTCTGCTATTGTCTTAATTGTCATCGAATTTCCACGTGGTGAACAATTTGATTTTTTATAATCTATTGATGGTAATGTGGATGGTTTTATCAAGTGAAGGTAATCTATAAAAATGTATATTATCACCACTGAACATTAATCCCTGGGTCATTATCAGCTCTCTCTCTCTCTCTCTCCATTTCTACCTTGGTTGTAGAAATATCCTAAGTGCGAATGTGAATGATGCCTGTAAATAAAGAGGTGAGGTAAGATTCGTGGGTGATTGCGGCGAGATTGTTAAATTTGCTAAAATCTGAAGAGATGAGCGTAGGATTCCTGAATGTGTATAGCTGAGGAACACTCTTCGCAACCAAAACGTACTTTGTAGCCCCAGAGGCCTCTGTTTGCAACCTGTCACACCTTCATTTACTTTGTCACACACCTCTCCCTGATGATTTCCGTTGCTTACTGTGTGAAGCAAGCAACGCATATGGTACACATGTTTTTTCCTCATTTTTCACACACTCAGAGTATGTGTACATACATTCTCACGTCTGCTGTGCTGCATATCATCGTACTTTTTTCCAATGGTATTATCATGTCACATCAACATTATACCAAACAAATGATTCTTTTAATGCACTGCCACAACCAAGTTGGCATTTTAATAGCCTCTTCTCTCTGCTTTTTGCAAGTTTCCCCATTCTTTTCTCCATTTACTTTCCACACCCCCACACACACCTTTTACTTTCCTACACACACCTTGGACTAAACTTCCCCCCCCCAAAGATGCTTGAAACTCAGTATCATCACTATATTCCACGCTTTATTCTAAAGACATTCTCAAACGACTTTATACCAGACGCCAAAATACTGTGTTTGTGGCAAGCCCATCCACCGTCTTTGACGCATCAACTCTCCCAAAGGCGCTTCTTAATGGTAGTGGCTCCAATGGAACAGGATCGAATAACAAGAAAACGAATAAGAACGGATATAAGAAAGATCAAACCACCAAGCGGAAGAGTTATGATATCAACGTTTACCAAGCAGACAAACGTACCACGACTCTCAAGGACATTGCGCGAGTCTATGGTGTCGAAAACATGTATCGTGAAGTGAATGAGGCTGATTGTATGAAGTTTGAAAAGCTTCTCGCCAAGATGGAATGTACCTCTTCATCCTTCATCCATCGCATCTTGAACAACGGAGATCTTTCTCTGACCCGAGCCCAACTGCTCGATGTCAAAAAGTTTCTGTTCATTTCGACGCTTCGTGCTGAGCATCGCAGAAATCAGTACTACAATTGTCAATTCGACCTTGGAACTCTATTCACAATCGAGCGACACAGAAAGAACAAGGGTATCGCAAAGATCCAAGATTTATGGTTTGATAATCTCAAATGGATCATTGAGACACCTTGGAAAGAAATCATTTCTGAGGGCAGGAAAGTAATCCCGGAAACATCGGTCGATCTATTCAACTACTTCAACCGGCTCAATGAATACGTTGGACCAATCCATGCAATCGAGTTGGCCGACTTTTACGACTTGGCCCTCTGCTATGTATGCATCTGGGAGGCGGAGGAAGGGTCAGAGTTTGTCATGGCAGACAACTGTTTCGGTAACTATGAGAGACACATGGGCATGTTTTGCCATCGGTTCTTTGTCATCTCTCCAAGATATGCCATCGTGATGGCCAATCGACTCTACATGTTTTGCAGTGAAAAGATTGGGCCTCTCGGAGAGACGTGGTTTTCAGATAAGCTCCGCCCTAGCCCAGAGACCATCTACATGAAAGGGTCCGCATCGACTGTAAATGACTTGACTCCTGAAGATGTATTCAAGTACAAGAGGGTCATTGCCTCCAAGCGTGAAGTGCAATTGGTCAACGGCATCATTTTGGACACCCCGTTCAAGCATTTGACGTATAGGTCCAGTGCATGCATGTACAAATCCTTGAGGTTTTACGACAAGGTCAAGAAAGAGTACTTCCACGACTGCCGTGATTACACCGACTTTAAGCGCCAGCTGATTGCCGACATGAACAGAACCCATAGTTTTTAACATCTCTTTTTCATATGAAGACTTTTAAATCTTCATGCGTGAGTTTCAAGTCCCATGTAAAATTCTTTATTTTTTTTACTTTTGCTTTTGGTATGCTTTCAATTATCTAAGGAGTAGCCTTTCAGACATCCCATTGGTTTTATTTTATTTGACTGAAATGTAATATTTCAATGTTCATGGTGTATTCTGTTTTCTGTAGATCCTCCTGTTGAACTTGGCGTTTTCTTTCCATATTTCCCTAGTCAATCTATTTTATGCGTGTACATCCCCTTCCCCTGGTTTTTTTTCTCATCCCCACCAGTCCCAGAGGCAGACCGGTCGCAGTGGGTGTAGAAAAGTCATATCGCTTTTGTTGCACGAATTTTCTTTATGGCTTTGATGGGAGAAAAAAAAAGCGAGCAAAATACTCGAGTAGGACCAACATACACTTGGCGTAGAGAATGGAGACCTGAGCAAGCAATACTTGGGTGGTTCTACATCACATGCCCACAACATGAAATTTTCAATCTCCCGAGTTACTGAATCGTATACTTCAGTAATGCAATATTTTATTTCAAATTCAATCCAAAAAAGACTATGTGTAATAATCAACATGGTATCAACCCTTAACCAAGGAGTGTGAATCCTGGAGGAAAAGAGCAAAAAAAAAAATAAGAAAAAGCGCATCATCAGAGTGGATATCGATAGATATGATTCTTGGTCGAACCTGTCTTGCGGTAGAGACCGGCATAAGTCTGCTCGTCTGATTTGTAGTACATTGTTGCGCCATACTGCATCTTTTCGTGCAAGACAGAAGCAACCTGATAGACTTCTTCCTGGTCCATGTAGTCGGAAGTGTACACAATAATCACTCCAGACTTGGAGTTTGTTGCGTTGGGATTAGGCATCGCGGTCGAACATTTGGCTAGACCACCCAATTGGTCCTGTTCGACGAGATCTCTTACTTTTGCCCACTTTTCATCAAGGACAGATTTATCATAAAACAACATCCACTTGCCACATCGTGGCCCACCGCGAAAGCCCTTTGACGATGACTTGGCCCATATCCATGGCTCGTTAAATGTCTGACTGGGGACACCTGAAGTCAACATTGCACGAGTGGACAAAAATCTTGCTAATTTCAATTCACATACACACAAAAGTTGTAAGCAGCGAGTTTCTTTGGGAAAGTAAAATATCCAACGCTTTCTCATAGAAATATGGTAGACTGCAAAAGTTCAAATGCGAAGAACGAAAGAAAGAAAAAACGCGGTATTCACAATAGACAAATTTGGGTGGAGCCAGCCATGAGCTCAACTAAAGAGAAGCAAATCAATTACCTTGAAATGATGTCTGAATGAAATTGCAATGAAGCACTCTTTGGAAAAACATTTGCTAAAAGTGGTGATGGGGAGCGGGAAATTCAATTTCTGTACGTTCACCAACCAACGTTTACCAGAAGCAACATGTGACGCGCTATGGCCTCTTTCGCGTATTGGCCTATGCACCCTTTCACGAATTATTATTAGTTACTTGACTTATTACCAATTGTATACTTTTGGCCGCATAGAGACTATGGGAACTCGTATTGTGAATAACGCCTCTGCCTACCTATCGATTTGCGTATGCATCTAGACGTATCTGTACATTTGCGGACCTTGATTGTCATTATTCTTATTAGGTCGTGATAGACTAGAAAAAACAAAACGCGACGAAGCTTATGCTGTCGCCATAGAACTATACAGATTTATATGACCAGAATGATAGGTTTACCTGTCCTTACCCTGTCCTTGTCGAAACATTGGTACGTCAATGTGTTTGATAGACATCAAAATGAGAGTATTTAAAAGCTATGCCTTTATTTTTTCCATCCTTGTAACAGCCCATCTAGTCGATCTCGAACACATTACTGCATCTGACCTGCCCTTTGGTTGAACCAAAAGCTGGTCACACATTGCTTACCTGAGAGATATTCGCGCATTTTTTTTTTGCGTAGGTGTATCGCCTTGACAGTGCTGCTAGGCATTTTTTGTGGCTGTGACACTCTGACCCCGTGTGTGGAGATTTGATGGCTAATCTTTTGTCAATGACAAAAAACCTCACGTCCACGAGACAATCAAGCATGGAATACAAGCTAAAAGCCCACCTTTTCATCTCATTTTGCTACTAAAATACTCTAGTTCATCCTTCAGCTGTTACTTCTCTTGCGTGGAAAAAAAAAAGGTAAACCAGTCTATTCCCTCTTGCCTTTAGCAGCATCAGGCTTGCGTTCATTTGCTTCAATATCACGTATGAAGTCGAAGACGAGAACTCCATTCGTATAAAAAGGATCAAGAACGAGCTTCTTAACCCAGCTTTTTATCCAGCGCCACTTTTCTTTTTTTTTCAAATCAAGTCAAATGAAGGCTACTATCCTTATATCTGCTTTTGTCACCCTGTTCCTCAATGGGAAGCTGGTTGAGGCTGCAACGCCTGGAAGTCCGGCTCCTACAGCTGTCACCTATTGCCCTCAAATCTTTCTCTGCAATCCCGTGAGCAAGTGTGTGTCTACTTGTCAGCGCAAGGGCGCTGCTACGGGCCGATGCGAACGCTATATTTGCATGTGTTGCTCCAACAATGGGCGCTGCGCGCCTTGGTGTCAGTACACGAAGGAATAAAGAAAAAGCATGAATTAAGAAAGCTTGGTTTCTAGAGTGAGAATGAGAGAGACGTTTTTGCTGAATAACTTGTCCTACATTAGCCTTGTCCGTAATGGATCCATCTCTTTTCTGTAACACCATATCACACTATTCACGTACATACAATACTATTCATACAAAAGAAACCATAAAATAAAACTCTTCACTCCATCGGTCTAAACATTCTCTTGATGGCTTCCAGGTGATACCGTGTTACTCGATCTAATCCGACGTGTGTCCATAGCATTCTTTAAAGTATACTTTTTTTCTACTTTCCTTCCTTCTTTTTGCTGAATCAGCTATTCATGAGGTCCATCGATTAACACTCACCGTTTCAGAGCTCATTGGTTCTCCCCCCCTTTTTTTGTCATGTTGTTCACTCATTTCTACATTGCTACCTTTTTTGATACTTTACTGCCGGCTAATTGTGACCGATAGGTTTGAAGGACAACAATAACAGCAACAACAACAACAAAAATGCCCTGTTGAATCATGCCCTTTTTCATATCAGGGTAGGTAGGATCTCCAAAAAAGAAAGGTGTAATCTCGACTGACCAAAAAGTCGAATAATGACAAAAAGTAGGGCTTTTGAAGCCAATAGTTGGATGATGTAAATAAACCGGAGAAGTGGGCCGAAGGGGACTTCTTTTTACTGCGTTCATTAGTGCAGAAAGATGGTAAAATTGATAAGGAACGAGCGTGCATATTCCTTTTTTTTGTTTGTCACACAGGCTGTTACTTTTTTCTTTTGTCCAGAAAAAAATGCGTAGAATATGTATTTGTGAAAGGGGGAAAAAAATAGTCAGATCACGTCAATTCGCGTTCGTACCAAGTGGAGAGGTGGACAGGTCTTTGACCGTTATCGAAGACGGAGATCGATGATGACAAGGGCGATCCAAAGCATCATCGTTGGTATTATTAATAGTTTATTGATTGTTTTTTAAATATGCAATGTAGCTTTATCCCACTCTTTTTCCATACTCCTTGTAGCATAGTGGGAATGTGTAACCCGTAGGGTTACAAACTCTTTTGTGACCAGAACAAAGGGTCGGCCTAGACATCGGGCCAATAATGATGCAAACAAAACGTACCTTATTGGACGGTCTATACTTATACAGCGTACATCAAAGGAGGGGGGGAGCATAAATTTTGGTAGACGGCGCCGTGACACCAACGCTGCGCTATCGCGATAGTCCCTGATACAGAACAGAGCAAGCATATCTAGTCTAACGGTTGTTGTTGTTTTTTTTTTCTTCTACTTTTGAATTGGGCTCTTCGCGTTTCGCTTCCGTTTGGAGAAAGACAAGAACAGGGAGCACTTTGTTATTGTAGCAATGGAATCATTGTCCAGTGCACAAAAATTGTCTTGAAGGCATCCATTTTCCGTAATGGTTATTCTCCGATCTCTGGTAAACATCTGTGGAGCATGTTACCGATGAAAAGTCCAATGCTTGACCCACATAAATGACTAATACGATGGTGTACCAGGTTTTTTTTCCTGTCTTCCAAAAGGAATAAATACCCCTTGGAGGAGTCTCCATTTTTTTTCCAATTCATCACAATCCACTTCACAAGTAACCATCAATCCACAACTGTATGTCCAAGAACCAAAAAAAAAAACGAAATGACCTACTCTTCTCTTTGTTCCAATAACAAATTCCATCAATCCTTTTTCTCAATCATCCATGCTGTTTTGATCTCGGACTCAAAGCTCAAATGCATCATCCTTGTTTGCTTTTTGAACACAAGACACAGCAGACTTACAAATTGTACCCTACTTTTTTTTTAATTTGATCGACAATAGCACACCACCATGAAGTTCACCACTGTCGCTCTTGCTCTTGTTTCCCTGGTTGTCAGCATCCAGGCTGTCAGCGCTGCTGCCGTCGACACCCATCTTGGCAAGCGTGGTTGCCCCTCCAACATCTGCGGCACTCCTGGCCTCTGCAACACTCTGTGCCGAAACGAGGGTGCCACCGTAAGTGAAGAACAATGAGGAAGGAAGATGAAGAAGAGAGAGAGAGAGAGAGAGAGAGTTGAGAAACTATCCGAATTCATAGCCATTTTTTTTGGTTTCCCAACAAACGGACGTATTAACTCCAATGCCCATGTCTCGTCATTAAATTTCTCCACATATTAGTCTGGTTACTGCTCTGGAAAGACTTGCAAGTGCTGCCGTGGCGGTTGCGGCAACTACTGCTAAGTTAGCAAAACCTCCCACCACGAAGTGCAAAAAAAAAAAATAACGCTTTATCTTCCCACTCGACCATTTCATTTCCATTTAAGAAGTTTTCGGCGCTTCTATCCATGATCCCGCAAGGTGGGATGATTATGTTGTTGTGAGAGAAAGTTTTTCATAGAAATAAATATATATTTAACAATGTCAATTGAGAGTTACAATGTTCATTTGAACAAAATCTGCATTATCAATGGCACAAAAAAGTTCAACTATAGAGATATAAAAAAAAGGTATTGTCCTTGGAAATTCGGGCATACTTTGGATCATGAAGGCGACTGCATGGGTGATGTGATGGCCCACAACAGAATGTGTCCATTCTTAGATTAGTGAACTTTGACCGCACATTGGTTAACTCGGTTGACTGGAAGTTTGAGACCATACCTTGGTTAGATTGGGTCACCAATATGCTAGTGTATGACAAAACGAGAATACTCTTACAAGAGAGAGAGAGAGAGAGAGAGAGAGAGATTGGGTATAGTATTGAACATCACAGTTGCATATCCATAGATTGGACCCACTCACCCATGACTTTTGCGAAATTGTCACGTATCCACAACAGAATTTCAATTTTCTACTCAGGGTCAGGCATGCATACTGCACGTGACGATAAGTGACAGTGCTCAGGTAACCAAAAGACCAGGATGGTTGGTCCCTTCACTATATACTCCAAGACGACTAGATCTTTAGCAAGATCAATCGTCTCGCCATTCATCTCTCTTCTTTTCATTATATAACTATACTGAAAATGGAGAAAATGCTACCTTTGTTTATTACATAGAAAAATACAGCGAAGATTGGTTTGAGGAAAGGAGACCAACCACGACAGATCTGGGTGCATTCTGCTTGATATTTGGTTATTTGTTTGTTGTTATCTCCAGAATACAGAAAATAAAAAAACGCAAGGGCCTAAATTTCTTTGATCTCTCGTTGTCTCTCCTTCTGATGAATCCTCTTTAACCGAGTGAAACGGGCAAAAAGTTTCCAACGATGACGGTGGGAATATTGTACTTGTCACGTCGGATGGTAAACGAGAAGCAACACGAAATGACATTCTGGTTTTCAGGGTCCGGGTTCCTGAGCAGGCATGATGTCAACACTGCCTTTTGTCCTGCATCGAATGCAATATTTCCGTATTTCTGTTGTTTTGTAAAAGAAAAAAAAAGGATTTGTATCATGTCAGTCATATATCCTAGTCTAAAACAATATCCAGCAAGCTATTGCTTTTTCTTGTCTGTCATTTCGTCCTGCTCTTACCTCCCAATAATTGACAGCAGATTCTTCTGCCATGAGTTCATATATGCACAGTCGTCCTTCACGCAACATTTCGAGGGGCACATTCACAAGCGCCGCAAACTCCTTGTTGCCCTTATAGATCTCACCTGTGCGACGCCACAGACAAGCCGGGATGCCCATGGAACTAAAGACACGATCATAGTCCAGCAACAATCGCTCAAAAGCCTCTTCGACCAGCACAAGGTCAATATCGGTGAGCGACTGTGCGACAGACCGGAAAGCTGGACGGAAGGTACCCATCACGTTCAATATCCTCTGTCGGCTAATATTGGACATGCTACAAGTGGTCGGAAAAAACAACAACAACAAAGGAGGAGCGACAATTCATCATCAGCTCAGTGACCGTAGATGTTACATGTTCCCCAAATAAAAGAACAAAATTCAGATACTTTTGCTGTCCACCTTACTTGCTGTCCATGTATTTCTGTAACCGAGAGTAGCCATTCACATAGTTGTACGGCTTGAGGAAGCCAGCCTCAAACTTGGCATTGATGACTTGAGTCAGTCGGTCCTCGTTGGTGCCATCGCTGGGATTGGCGGCTGTGAGGAAAAACTTTTCGGTTGTGTTGACAGGGATGCCATTGTCATTAAACACATTCTGGTTGTTGTCGCCTCCTAGGCTCTCCAGAAAATCGCTGTAAGAAGGAAGCGTCCCATCCATAGAAAGGTTTAGAACAAATAAAAAAATTGTTAGATGGTCATGTGGCAAGATACTCCTTTTGTCCGTATTGGCTAATTTTTTTTCTCCCTTTTCTGGCGCTTTGGTATGGCGGGGCTAACTGTACCTGATCACATTAAACTCATTGCCCATATGCTCACTGGCAAAGGTGAGTGGCGTCACAGGAAGCCCTGGGAGCTGGTTGTTGAAGCCAAACATCTGCATGTTGCCCATGTTCTGGAGCTGCTGCTGCTGCTGCAGCTGGGCTGACTGCAGCTGTTGGTTCTGGAGCTGCCGCTGCAATTGTTGTGTCTGTAATGGTTGCTGCTGCTGTTGTTGTTGAAGTTGCGACTGATGCTGTTGTGCCAACTGGTCCTGGGGCTGTTGGGAGGCTTTGCGTGCTGTAACAAATTGGAATGGGGAGAAATATAAAAAAAGCGGGGATGGGGGGGGAAAGAATGTCGAGCGGAGATTAGTTTTTTCATGTTTCTCTTTGCGCCTCATGAAGGGAAAGGGAGGAAAGGGGAAACATAATATCCCAGGAATGCAGAGAAATGCTCAATTGTTACCTTGGTTTTGTTGAGAAGGCTTTGGCTCGTCATGGCAAAGATGGCCGATATTGCGCTTGATACATCGCTGACATGGCCGACCTGATGTCCAAACAAAGCAGTGATGCCTGCGTGAGAACGACTCGTCTATCATGATGATAACACACACATACCTAGGATGTCTGGCCACTGGTCAATGAGCCAGCACAACTCCATCCCTGGCCATGCAAAAAGGAGAGGCACACCTACCATCGTCACAGGTCATATGTGACCGTCGGCAGTACACGCAGGCTAGTAATATCCAAGAAACAAAAACATGGTGTTAATTGCTGCATGAAAAAAGACTTGTAGCATAGGACAAAAACAACAGCCAGTCCATGACGCTTGGGAACTGTTGATTTCGCCATTCATTGTGTCGTCTAGGTCGAATGGGCTTACCATGCGTTACTTTTCGTCGCTTGGGGCCAGCACGTGTCTTCTTTGGATCCGTCGCATCGTCCTTTTGTGGTTGCTGCTGGCTCGTGTTGTTGGTGTCCTTGTTATTAATTCCTGAAGACGAGGGATTGCTGTTGTTATTAGTGGTGCCTGTTGGTGGCGACGAGGTCTTGGTATTAGCATGGCCGTTGGAGGCAGAGCCAGCCGAGGACTGGTCACTCGAAGCACTGGTGGGGTTCGACGTCGAGTTGTTCATGACTGAAAGCTGCGAAGCATGCGTCTGAATGGTGTTGTTGCAAAGTCCTGGACGTACGCAATGGAGGAAGAAACTGCTATGAAATTCCTATAGTCCAGGGTAACCGAGAGAAATGTATAGACTTGAATGTGGCCAGGTCTGATTCGATGGCGATCGGTTGATGGCGAATGGAAGGTTGCAAATAAGACTGTTGGTTCCTGTCGCCCTAGCTTGGTTTAGTTGTCTGTCCTAATTGATGGAGCAAAAGCGAAGGCGGGCAGGCAAGCGGGAGTCGATTCAATGTGAATGTGGGAACAGCAAGAAGAAGAAAAAAGAAATGTCTCATGGACCTTTTAAAGCAAAATGGAAAAGGACAGAGGGGAAATGGACTCCACTGACTGACCTAGTCCCTCCTCTTTCCTCTGTAGTGCCTCCCACCCATCTCAGTTGCTGCTGATCCAGTTTTTCTTTACAGCCCACTCACTCTTTAATAGGAATGTCTCCACTCTTGCTACCTTTTCTCCATCACCCATGGCAACTGTTTTGTTATAGAGTTGCCAAGGGCAGTATGCACTCCACCCTGACAAGACTGGACTTGAGACCAGGGCATCAGCACTGTTAAAAAGACGAGTTTGTTTAAAGTGAGTCCTCACGATACACACAACGTTTCTCTGATCGGGGCATATTATCCCAATCAAAAAAAAGAGTCATCACCCCCTTCTTCCTTCTTTCGGTGGTGGTCTCGTTGATGGGCCAATTAAGGTTCTTCATGTCCCGTTCTTCCCTCCCCTCAACAGCTGTTTGAAGAATGGAAAAAAAAGGGACCAGCCAGCAGGAATATGGACTCTGTAGTCACAGCACAGGTGAAAAACTCTGCGTGTGTGTTGTGTGTGGGAGAGAGGGAGAGGGCAGGAGAGATAGAACGAGAGCATTTCTCGGGAGATTCATAAAACGGTAATTCATTAGCCTTTTCTGTTCATAGCCCGACTGGGCCAACTGACCGTTGAGATCTACTTCCGAGAATGTCCCATCCGCGCAGTCCGTTGGGTGAGAAAAAAGGGCAATAAAGTGATAGACCACTGTGGGCCAAGGGCAGGTTCATGATTACACTACGCCTTGTGTATGTCTGTTGGTGCCACAGACTCTCGAGCAATAAGCTTGATGAACGCTTTGCTCCCTTCCTCCACCCCTCCGAACGGAGAATACCGGATGGAATGATGGGCGTTGTGGCCGTGATGGTGATAATGGAGTAGAAGGAGGCGCAGCCTGACTAGCACGATGAACGTCTACTATACCAACGGCCAAACTGCGCTGTCATCCGTCCTAGTCTTCCCCTTCCCCACCTCCGCTCACTGTCCTCCGACAGAGTATCGTGTGACACCCACCTGGTAGACAAGAAAAATACCGAGCAAAGTGTGTGCGTGCGCTACTTTAATCTTTAAAGGAAACGCGTATCCTAGCCCTAGCCCTAGATAGACTCTCTTTGCACAGTCTCTCTCTCTCTCTCTCTCTCTCTCTCTCTCTCCGTGTCCCTCTCTCTTTCTGTATGAAAGGGATGATACCTCGAGTAACCACAGCTCACGACATTCGTTATGACGCCTCCCCCTCGCCTGTATACCATGTGCAACAATGAGAAAAATCTATCCTAACCTCCCCCTCTCACCCCCGGCCTTCCCTTCCAACGGCCGTCGTTTCAGCCCATTGGCCTGCGAAACATTTTGGCTGCACTGACTCGTGCTCAAGACACTCAGGCCAGAAAAAAAAGGTTTGTTACGAGATTGTCCCAATGCACTGGTTGGCTTGCTTCATCGTTGTGTTCATTATATTTTATGTCTCGTTCGTTCATCCTGTCTCTTTTCACCCTCTTTTTTATTTGTTATCTAAATACTCGACCTTTTTCGCACACCTCTGGGACCTTGCTCTGTCTCCTTTTTTTGTTGTTGTTGCTGTTGCTATTGCTGTTGCTGCCTCTGCTTTTGAACTGCTCTACTGCTTCACTCGAGTAGGGCATGTCATTCCTCCTCCCACCTTGATACGATGGTCGTCCCCAGAGCAACTCTTCATTTACTGCACCATTTCACTCCTTTGCGCACTACACCTTCTCCACCACAACATCGTCTTCTCATCGAGATTTAGTGCCCAAACACCGTTACCCACACCTATCCTCACACTGCCTTGGGCGCCATGGTGGAACCTCTGACCGTCGCCTATCTCACCCTATCCTACACCTCGATTGCCCTTTTACTATATCTCGTCTTTTATTGCTACTACCGCCGAATCAATGGTACCCTGCTAGTGTTTTGTATCTTTGCCATACTGAATACCACCAACGAGACGATACTCATCGTCCATCAACTCTCCTTGGGGTACCAAACCGTCGAATCGACCTATGGCGAACCGATATGTATTATCAGTGCCATCTTCGAGCACTTGATACCGCTCGTCCTGACTTTTTTAGCCAGCTGTATTGGCTTCCACATTTGGCTTGTTGTCATTGGCAAGAGCAAAAAGACCGAGTACCAAATGCTCAAATGGTACTGCCTCGTCTCGATTGGAATCCCTGTTTTTACCACTGCCCTTGCTTGCATTCTTCAGCGCGATCAACCGTATTTGACATCACGTCCTCGAAAGTTTTACTGCGAGATGGCTGACACGCCAGTGACCGCCGGCACCTTTGCTCTTCCGTTACTTTTGGCAAGTGTTCCTGGCATGGTGTTTTCCCGTAAGTCTCGTCACTTCTCTGAAAATAACAAACAAAAAAACAACAACAACAATATAAAAAAAATAGCCGGAAGGGCTCCAAATTCTCCCATCTTCGTAGCTACTAGAGATTGGCTCACCTGACCCTTTTTTTGCCCTTGACCTTGAGGCAAAAGAAACGGCCGCTGTATGGTTAGGCCATTTGTATTTGGCTTTATTATTACCCTAACACATTATACTTTCGTTTGTTTTTTTCTGCAACAGTGTGGACAGCTGTTGTCTTGCTACAACATATTCGCTCTTTCCGTCAGCTGTTGAGTCCACCGAGAATGTCAGGCCTCCACATCGGGTAAGGAAACATTGATCGAGAATGAGAGCCAACAAAAAAAACAAGGAGGTGTTTGTTATTTTTTCTTTAGTCTATGCTGGTGAACATGCTGTTGAAAGGAGGTGGTGTCGATGAGAAAGGGTACGACAAGAGAACTACAATGACACCGATTATTCATCCGTGTCTGTTCATCTATTTTCTTCTTCTCCCTCTCTTTTTCCTCTCTCTCCTACGCTCTCCTGTCTAACTAACTACATGCATGCATGCATATATCGTTTTTTTTTTCCACCTAACGCTTGCGCAACTCATTCTATCGAAACGAATACTTGCCGATTAGCCATTCCCTTCGCCTGGTCGTGTTCACGATTGTCTTTGCGGTGATCATCATCATGACAGCCATGGAGCGCGTGATCTACATCTTTTCGGAGGGGCCATCCGGCGAGGACGGTGAGCAGGTTAGTGCCATGTCCGACTTTAGCGGCTCGGTTGTCGGTGTAGGCATCTTTGTCGTCTTTGGTACCACCAGTGCGTCACTCCGCACGATCTGGCGGCTGATTTGCTGTAAGGGCTTGCGGGGTTTCGATGACAATTCAAGTAATGGCTCTGGAGGTAGTAGTAGTCGTCGTTCAGGGTCAACCCCGTCTCGCAGGGTATCTGACAACAACTCGCAAGATGCCTTGGACGACTTTTACGCGATGGACGGTGTCGAGAGCGATACGCTCGATATCTTCGATATGCTGCGGTCATCACCAATCACCCGACCGGCACCTGTCCATAGTCCTGTGTAGTATTAGTTTTCTTTTTTTTATTATTCTTTCATGGTAGACATTTGTCGTCCTCTCTCTCTTTTTTTTTACTCCTCCTTCATTCTACCTTACCTCTCTATACCCCCCTCCTCTTCTCTTTGTATGTATTGCCATATAGTCTGCACTCATATCTCTAAAATGAAAGATATACCCCACTCTTCCTCATTGGCCCCTCCCCTCCCCCCTATTGTGACCTCGATTTTTTATCGTCCTCCCCTCCTCTTTACCAGGTTCAGAAAAATGTCTGCAACACACCTCTCGTTTCTATTCTCGCTCTTTATCTTCTTTTTTAAAAACGTCGTTGCATTAGTTGACCGTCATGGCAAAGCCCATGTTTGCTCGGAGGCTTGCCAAAGAGCTGAAAGGTACCTCATCCCTCACCCTCGACATGCCAGCCGCATTGATACTGTTTTTTTGGGTGTTGTCCATTCCAACTCATGCATTGCCATGTCTCTCCCTTTCATTTTGTTTTTTTGCTAAGACCTGAGTATTAACGCACCTAGCGGAGTCGAGGTTATCGACGCCAATGATTTTAAAGTGTAAGTCATTATTGTTGCCCTTTTTTTTTTTCTTTTTCTATCTTGGGATTATGTATCGTTCCATAAAGCTTAAGGTACTTATTTTTTTTGTTATTTCCTGCTGAATACCATAATACTAGCTGGCGTCTCGGTCTCGCTGGTGCACCCAACACACTTTATGAGGCAAGTATGCCATGTTGGCAGGAGATGTTTGACTTGAATTGTCCTATGAAAGACTTGTAGTTGTTTCTGACATGCCTTTTTTCACATAATATATAACATGTTATATTATAGGGTGAAAAATTTCAACTCGAGGTATTCACAATGGAGCCATACCTCGAGATACAGAGACAGGATGGAGAGAACCATCAGGACAATGGCGTATCAAAAAAGACATATGTTCATCTTTTTTTTTCTTTCAGGATAAGAGTTTCTTTTTTTTTGTTTTTTATTAACCATACATTTTTTTTCTCCTCCTCACGGTTTTCTCTGTTTGTTGCTTTATTGCATCACTTAGTTTCGATTTGGACCCAACTATCCATTAGAGTCTCCAGAGGTAACAGAGTGAGCTCGCATATTCTGGAAAGTCGTAGACAATATTGGACGTGATGGACATGATGGGAGAGGGAGTATTACTCAGCCCACAACACATATACCGCTAAGGATTTAGACAATGGTTGTAATCATTTGATTGAACCTCTATTTTTTTGGTTGTATGTGATAGGTGCTCTTTGTGGAGAATGTACCAGTCCATCCCCATGTAGGTGGTTCAGGATAATGACTCTATTGACCAAGAATTGGCTTGCTCAAATGGGCTGTGCAGATTTTTTTTATTTTGCCACTTCTTGCTCAGCCAAGTTTTTATGATATTTATCTTTTTATTTATGGCTTTTTTGGATAACGAATAGATTTACAGCAACGGACACATCTGTCTAGACGTTTTATACAACCACTGGAGTCCTGTACAGACAGTGTCCTCGATATGTCTGTCGTTACAATCGATGCTGTCCAGTTGCACAAACAAGGAGCCTCCACCAGACAATGATGCCTATGTCAGGACAGCTCGTTCCAATCCAAAGCATACAGCATGGGCATTCCACGGTAAGACAAGAATAAGAGTCGTTTCTGTGGAAGGAAATCACATATTTCATACATGACATGACCTGAAGAAAAAAAAAAGAAAAAAAACGCGTTATTCTAAGACCCGGATCTATCAACGGTATTCTTCTCCTTTATGCCTCGTATTGCATAGATGATACTGTCTGAAAAAGTATGACAACCCCTTCTGCATCTATACCATTCGCTCTTTTCAAGAGAAAGCGGCATTCAGTGGCTGTGGCTAAATCGCGCGTCTATGCTCAATAGGAGAGACAAAAAAGGCTCGACACGAGTTTTGATTAAAAGGCTGCATGTATGTAGTTGGCTACGTTGCCTACGAAAGTTCATGTTTCTCAACATTTTTTTTCTCCGACTTGCTATGGGGAGTTTGTACAGTAAGAGTACCAGTCAATGGGTATATGGTATGGTTGGTGGCAAAATCTTGTGGATTCTATTTTAAGCCCCAAGATTTGATGGTCAGAGTGGTGATAAATGGACAAATTCAGGCACGGAATATCCAAAGGGGGGGGGGTTGATGGATGACCCGTCCCTTTGAGTGACGATGATGATGGATGTATTGGGACACAACTCTCCCACCGATCCTCGTCTCTTTTCAAATACAACCTCCGACAGAACAGTCAAGACTTGTCAACGTAACCCATCTTTTGGACAAGTGCGTTTGTTTAAACATATTCAGGGATAAACCTGCATGAGAAGTGGTGTCGTTTTTTTTATTATTTTATTTTCTTCCAGCTTTTTCTCGAGCGTGAAAGTTTTGAATATGTACAATGATTGCTCCATAAGATATTTGTTAAAGAATAGTGTGGCGGGGACGAGGGGAAGTGAAGGAGAATGGGCGAATGCAACTGCTTCAGCCCATTCGTTGAAAAGCACGAGGGGGAAGGAAAGAGAGAGAGGGGGGGGGATTACTATCTTACATAAACTTGCCGAGGACGCCAGCAAGGGCCTGACCCTTCTCGCCTCCGACGCTGCCGAGCATATCAAGGGCAGCCTTGGCACTGCTGTTACCGCCCGAAGAGGAGCCACCTTCCTCACTATCCTTCTTACCAGCACCACCAGCGCCTGCACCAGCAAGGAGAGCCAACAGCTGTGCCTGCATGCCGCCACCGCTGCCACCGCTGCCGCTCTTGCTCATGAAGAGGCTCATGGCGGTGGTGATGGCGGTCTGGATGATGGCCGACTTGTCACCGCCACCGCTGGAGCCACCGCTCTTGCCAAACATCTTCATGGCCTCGCCGATCGCCATCTGCACCAGGGCATCCTTGCCGCCGCCACCACCGCCGCTGCGCTGCTCCTCTTCCTCGTACGACTTGAAGGCCTGGACACCGGCTGCCTTGCCGAGCTCCTCATCGTCGGCATCGCCATCGTCGTTGTACACCTTGTCGTGCGCAGCCTTGGCCTTGTGGATATCAGACTCGTCTGCCTCGCGGACACCCTGGGCCTCAACCTTGTTCAATGACTTTTGAACTGCTTCCTTGTCTAATTTCACGAGAAAAAAAAAGAAGAAACGTGTCAGATATGAACAACCAGTTTAGGACACGACCTTTTTTTTTTTTGGAAGAGACCGTTGGAGGAGTAGACGTGTAATGGATAAGGAGCAAGAGAAGGGAGGTGATGGAGAGAGAGAACATCAAGACTCGGTCCAAGACAATTTTTTGTTGTTTCTTGTTCAACTCACCATCGTCGTTGTGGCCAGCAAACTGCTGAAGGAGTCCGTCCTTGTCAAACTGAGCAGCCAAACCCATAAGCTTGTCCATGACGTATTAGTTTTGAAGTTGTGTGAGTTGGTGAGGAGTGGGGATATGGGTGAATGTGCGTGAGAATAGTTGAGAAGAAGAAAAAGAAGAAGAAAAGAGGGGTGGGAGCGCAATGTGGTAACAGTTTAAACGAAGAGAAGAAGCGCGTGTATTTATTGGATGTCTCAAGTGGAAGGGAAGGGAAGAGAAGAGGGGAGGGGACTCACTCAGTAATGCGGGCTGAAAGAAAAAAAAAGATGGGGGATATGTACAAACATGTACGGGAACAGACACTCGATCCAATCTAACCCAAACCCAATGAGGGCAACCACTCTTGTCCAAAGTAGTGACGCATTCAGGTCTTTTATGGTACACACATAAAAAAAAGAGAGGGCTATAACAAAAAAGTTTACTTTTTGGACATTTGCTCGTGAAAGAAGCCCTTGCGCTTCTTCTCAATTGCACTCAGGTATGGTGCTGTGATCGGCATCTGGATGGGCGCTATAAACTTGTACTCCTCGCTTCCTGTACTCGTCTCGAGAGGATAGGTCATGTCCGAGTCGAATCCGCTAAAAAAAACATGCGTTCATTGGCATATGGCACCCCCCCAATATGGGAACACACAGTCAGTCAGTCAGTCAGTCATAGTGAATTTTTTTTTTTTTGGTTTCTTGTCTGAACCCAAAACTCCAATCTTTTTTGTGTGTCTTTCCTCTCCGATGCTATCTTGGTTCCTCCGTAAAGAGCCCTTTTTTATTTTTTCAAATTCCTCGCTTACCTCAGGTCTCCACAAGCAATGAATGGCACAATAGTCCGGTTCGAGGTGCCGTCGGCATTCACGGGTGCTACAGTTCACAAGCATGTTTTGACACGCGACGAGTAATTTATCCACTGTGAGTGGAATGGATCTTTGTACCCTCTTTTTCTCTCTGGGCTGGCTTAATAAGAAATGGTGGCCAATCTCGTCGGTTGACAAAAAAAAAAAAACTCTCACTTACCGAGATCCAAGATGGGGTTGCCCATGTTGGGCACATAGTCCTTTGGTGGCGTATAGTCTTGACAGACAATGAACGCCTCTGACAAGGTTATGGAAAGAAAAATAGCACGTTCTTGTTTTTAGCTTAGTTGTTTCTACGGTATGAAGATGCATCAAGCGCCACCCCCTTCGAGCTAATATTGGCGCCTTGAAACCACATCAGCCCCATCACCTTACCTATACTCGAGTTTCGAGAACTCCTTGGTTTACTGCATGTCACTTTGGGGAAAAAGATCTTGAGCTGTGTATACAGTAATGTAATGTCCTTGCCTCGGAAGATCTTGGCCACAAACGAACCGCCTGGTCGCAGAACATGAGTGGTAATATTCAACGCTGCCAACAAGAGCTGTGCTTGGATGTATTCGTCCATGTCGTGCAAGCCAGTGACTAGCAAAAGTATATACAATGTTGATGTTGTTGTCCGTAATGAGAAATCGTGTTGTCTTTGACTACATATTGTGCTTGATCGTGTGTATATCCCAATAGATCCCCCCCCCAATTTATTTGCATTTTTAATGCTTACCATCCGGTGCACCATCGCATACAACAATGTCTGCTCTCTCGCCAGAAAAGTGCGAAATGATTTGATCCGCTGTCGACTGCTTTGTAATGTCTCCTTGCAGTTGAATGACGCCCGGAAGTGGTGCCTTTTTTTTTGTCCCCGATCAAACAAACAACAGCAAAACAACGGGAAAGATGGAAATGAAGAAGAAGAATAGTCATCAATATGAAGGTACTGGGTCCACATTGGTCTCCTCGTTCCCATTTGACAAGTGATCCAGTTGCGCGCCGTTTTACCATTGCCTGAAGATCCACAGCAACAATCTTGGCCTGATCTCCTTCTTTCTGGTTTTCACTATAATCAAGTTACAATAAAATTTCAAAGGTGGGAATGGTGAGAATCCATGACTACACATACGAACGTTCCACTGCTGCCATCCTTTAAACTTGACATTTGTTCACATACACGAGCTTCTTGCTCAGCACTTGCGACCAGGATCCAGGTGCGGCACACAGATCGACAGCCTTTGTCACACCTAGACATATATAAAACAGATATTCACCCCAAAGCGGTTGTTTGTTCATGTTAGTTTTGTGGTTCATTTCCGTTGGGAATGACCGAGAAGGTAGATAAAAAAAATGCTTCAGTGTATAGGCGGTACAAGTTCAGACAAAAAAAAAAGGAGGCAATGTACCTTCCAACAAGTTAAACTCTTCATCGACCTGCATCAGCTTGAAAGCACTACGAGCTCTCCAGCCTTGCTCCTTGGCCATGCGATAGTAAACATCGCGCTTGTCCTTGCTAGACTTGCCCTAAAATCAAATCCATGGTTTTGATCCGTCCGCCATTTGTGAATAGTCAGTTACTTGCACCTTTATATCTGTATTTCTATTCTTTTATTTATTTGCCACATTTCACCAGTCATTCACACCATGGCTCATGTTCATTCTCACCATGTTTGGTTGACTGTCGGAGAAAGACTCGATGGACAACTCAAAGGCATCAACCCTGGAGAGGAATAAAATAAAATAAAAAAAAGGGCTATGCTTGCATTCTTGAACAAGCCACTTTTTCCGTTGTGTGGCCACAACCCTGTGTTCCCCCTCCTTCAGTCTCATACTTTTTTAGTAGTCGAGTCGTGCTTGCCCCATTGCCTCCTCCAACCAACCACCACCGAAACATATAATGCCGCGGGTGGGCTACGCTCCAATAGATGGCGACAACGAGTACTATGACGATGAGAATGAAGTTCAGGACAATGACGAACAGGACATTCAGATTGGCGAAGAAATCACGCTGGTAAGAATCTAATAAGGTCTAGAGACCAAGGCTCCCCCGTCCGTGACTTTGAAGAACAACTACACTGAACAAAAAAAATGCAGCGGACAAAAAAAAATGACCATCCCTCTGGAAGGATCTCGTTTCACTATCATTTTTGCGTTAATAACACACAATTAGTCTCACGAAGAAGTCTGGGATGACTCGGCATTAATCGAGGCGTGGGATGCAGCTGTCAAGCAGTACGAGGTAACAAAGTCTCTCTCTCTTTCTGTTTGTTGTTTGTTGCCTATCGTAGGAAACAAAAAGCGAAAAAAAACGATTGAAATTGGTTTCGCTCAGACCTTGTTGACTTAATTCCTTTGGGGTTGTCTTTATTGCGTTTCTAGATGTACCACAATGGCAGTTACCAGAACAAGCCTAATTCGACCGCCAAGCAAGCACGGACGACAACAACAACGACGCGCACAGGACATGGAGCAACAACTGTTCAAAAGAAGCCATTGGTGACAAATTCGCAAAAGTCGAAATCTTTGTCTGTCAAGGCCAACTTGGGGAATGCCACAGCATCTTCTACCACCACCACTTCTGCAGCAGCAGCAGCCGTGAGCACAGCAACAACCACAACTGCAACATCAACATCCACCGCCACACCTAGTACTGAAACAAAGGATACAACTATCAACAATAACAAGAGAACTGCAGTGTCATCCTACAAGAGCGCCCATCATCATCAGCAGTACAAATTAAAGGAGAGCGATGAAACATTGCCCTCAAAGAAAAAGGTCAAAGTGCAACATGATACAACAGCGGAAGATACATCCCAAACATGGCCATGGCCACCACCACCACCATCACAACAACAAGCGAATGCTGCTGCGACGGGCTCGACTGACTCGGCATACAATCCTTATACTACGCCATATGCAGTACCATATCCTCCGCCACCGCCGTCGTGGATGGCGCCCTATCCAGGAATGCCAGGCATGCCAGGACCTCTGCCTCCACCAATGATGATGCCATGGGGAGGAAGCATGCCTTCGCATCCGCCTTCATCAATGTTTGTGCCTCCGCCTCCACCTCCACCTTCGTCAATGTTTATGCCGCCATTCCTGTCTACAGGAGCAGCTGCTCACGGGTTTGCGGCAACAGGACCGAGAGGCATGGATGATGAAAGCCTAGGCAATCTTATTATGGCATGGTACTATTCGGGTTATTACACAGGTCTATATCAAGCAAGGCGACAACAGCAACATCAGAATCACCCATGAGCATGCATTTTAGAAATATATGACAAAAAATAACGCACCAATTAATGCCATTATGTTTCGAGTTTTTTTTTTATGTGTGTTGTGGATGGTATGATTCATTTCAATGGTTGCATGGTATTGTGCAGAGATGCTAAAGTATATTTGGGATGAATGACCCAAAACACATCAGAAAAAGGTTGCCGCGCAAAATAATATAATGGTGAGAGATGGCAAGCCATGGGTAAAAATAGGCCGGTGAGAGAGGACGCAACGGAAAATAGATATATGAAATGAAGCCTAAACCCAAAAAAAACCGGCTTGCATTAACAGTAGCCGTGCTCAGGGCTCATTGGCATGTTCCAAGTATTGGAGTGATATACGATTAAGAGAGAGAGAAGCATGCTTATTGGATTGCCGCTTTTTTTTTTAAACGTGGATGTATAATTGGGGGATTGGGGGGAAAAAGAGGGAGGGAGGAATGAGAGGCTGCTGCTGATGCAGGTGCGAGCCTTGGCATTTGCACGCGACTTTGGGTTATATGAATTCATTTCTCTCATGGTTCCAACCCAAAACAACAAAGAATAGACATGAAAAAATGAGAGCACTCGGCTCTCATGAGCACTTTGTTCTGCCGCCACCCCACCCCACTCGACAACAATAACCACCACCGAACTTAACGCTCTCTCATTCTCTCTTTGTCCGGCGACAATGCAATAAAGGGAGCAGCATCTCTTTCTCCATTCATCATTTTTTCTGCATCATTACATTCTTCATTTCCTTTGTTCGTTCTGTCTGTATTTTATTCTGTCCCTGTTCTTTATTTTGTACCACCTCCGAAGCAAAGCGTGTCTCTGTGTGCATCCGTCTCCTCGCTCACTGTTCTCTCTCTCTCCCCTGAACACTCCAGCAACCCAACAACAACATCCAACTAACTTGCTGCATAGACCCCTCTCCCTCTCCTCCCCCTTGCTCCCTCAACCTCGACTCCGCTTTGTCATCCTCCTCTCCCCCTGCCTATCCTACCTACATCATTTTGATTCATTGTCATTCAATACACACACACACATCCTCATACATAATATATCCTCAGCCAACTAAGCCCTCATCATGACAGAAAACAAGTCGCAACGGCTGATTCAAGCTTGCATCGATGGCAACGCCGAGCTGGTCTCGCGGATTGCCTCCAAGTTTGACAATGTACAAAAGATGAGCGAACCCGACCCTGTCCACGGTCGCTCTCCCCTGATGACCGCTGCTCGGTATGGCCATGATGCCGTTGTCGAACGCTTGCTGCAACTTGGCCATGATCAAGATGAGATCTCGAGGGTAATTCATCATGATGAAAGAATATACAACAATAGATGAAAAAAAAAGAGATTTTCATGGCAATGCTCCCTCTCTTCCCCATGCTCTTCCCCTTTTTGTTTTTTTTTTAAAAAAAAGATGAATGATATTATTACCTTGACATTCTTTTTTTTTTGAAGGATGGCTGTCATGTCTACTGCATGTCCAATGATCACTATTAACACAACAATGGCCCTTTTGTTTCTATTTTCAATTCATGTAGGACCCACACGACAACAACATCCTCATGATTGCAGCGCAGCATGGTCATATTGCAGTCTTTGAGCGGTACGCGCGTGCTTTCCCACGTGTGGTCCATCTCACCAACAATCAGGGACGGACAGCCCTCATTGCTGCTGCACGTTACGGACACGTCGAAATGGTCAAGGTACTGTAACAATAGGATTGGCTGCGTGGATGAAACCCTCCCCTCCTCTACCCCCCTTTCATCGCCATGTCTTTGTTGTCTCAAGGTTCATTCATGTGGCATGCTCACATGGTTTTACTCACTCTCCTATCCATTGCCCCCTTCTTCACCTTGACGACATGTCAATAGATCCTCCTCGACCTTGACGCCGACATTAATCATCAAGACAATGACGGAGCAACAGCACTGCATTGGTAATATGAATAGCAATGGCTTCCCCTCGAACGTATCGGACAAAAAAAAAAGAGTTCTTGACATATCTTTGCTGACATGCATCTTTGTGTAACCATTCCCTTCTCCTCAATGCATGGATGGATGTACAATAGTGCTGCCGCCTATGGAAACCTTCAGGTGAGTGGACAATGACATGATGGACGGATGGTTTGCAAGCGAGTGCGTTGACAGTTGGACTGTTGGTCCCTCTTGGATATATATATACCAAGCATTAAGCTAACATGTATGTACATGTACATATTTATACTTCAACAGTGTATAGAGGTGCTGATCCAGCGGGGCATAGATACAACAATCAAGAACCAGGACGGCTGGACCGCCCTGGCATTTGCCTTTTCCGATAGCGTAGCAGAACACATGGAAGGTAAGACATACGACACGGTAGTTTTATATATTTTTCATGCGAACAATGGATCGCTGCATCCAGCTCAATGGCATTCTTTTATCTAAAAAAAAAAAAGTATCATGCATCTCATATATTTACCTTCTTATCCTGTCTCTGCTGCTCTTTTAGAATGCCGGCGATCCTTTTTGGCAAAGGGTGAAGCAACAACAACAGACACAGACAAGGCAGTATCAACACCCCCAACACCACCCGACTCGTCCTCATCGACTGAATCACAAATACAGAAGCGAGTACAACCGAGACGCAACAACACTTCTCCAGGCCTGTCTCTGCCCAAGGTTCGACCACGCTCGCTCATCTCTTCACCATCGTCCCCAACAACGGCCACATGGGCATCACTCAAGCTGGATGGTGCATTCCGAAAGGACACATGGGCCAGCCCGCTGCCACCGCTGCTAGCAACATTGTCGACAGCAACATCGCCTCGGCTAGGTCCGTCGGCAGCAGCAGCAGCAGCGAACAGTGCCTGGAATGAGTTTAAGCGGGTTGTTGTCAAGCACTAAAACGAAAGCATTTAACTGTAAAACCAAAAAAGCAAACTAAACCAACCATTGTATGACCAATATTAGATAGACCTCTCCACACACATCGAGTTATTTTTTTTTAATGCACCATAATAGAATATAGCTTCCTCCCATCCCAATAATAACAATCATAATAATCTCACACATCCCTTTTTGAACCTAATTGACACTTTTTTTTTTGTATTCCCTTTGTGCTCTCCGCTCTATTCTTCCTTTTCATCCGCCCATTCCTTTTGTACATCCCATCTCCACTCTTTCCCCTCACCCTCACCCCACCCTCCTTTCTCCCCCCTCTCTCTCCCCTTTATTACCTGTTCTCATCCATCCGGATCTCTTTTTCTCTTCTCTTCATACCTCTTCCATCCTCTCCTCCGTCGCATATTCTCATCACATCATGATGGCCAATAGTCCTGGTCGTCGTGCGTCGACCTACTCCACGCCTGACGATGATGACAAGGACTTTTACGATCCCATTGACACCTACGGATCCGACCATGACAGCGACGTTCCCATCACCAATGCTGATGCTGATGCTGCAGCCAAGCATGTCCCTACGACTACGACTGCAGCCCATCATCATCCGTCGCATCCCTCTTCGCCTGTCGCGACACGGTCACAGCAGCAGCAGGGGTTCTATGACTTTGATGAGCGCCCAACCACGACCACGACCGCGCCCACAGCCACATCGAGCGTGCCACAGCAGACCGAGGGTATCTCGCGTCGTTCCTGGGAGGAGTACGATAGCGAGGAGGAGGACCAATACCCAGTCGATGCATACGACTATGGGCCTGAAGAAGACGACTACGAGTCGGATGAATACGAGGAGCGGCCAAGTAGCCGGCGGATAAGTTCACAGCAGCATACCACCACCACCACAACAACAACAACAGCAGCAGCAGCAGCAGCAGCAGTTACACCAACTGGGGCCCCAGCCCTTGCAACCCTTTCAGAACAACAGGGACAACAACAACAACAACAACAGCAATCGCCTGTTCTTTCGCCAGTGCTGACCAAGGGGCAAGTGCAGCAGCAACAGCAACAGCAAGGTCATGACGGTGGTGCACCACATCTGTCTCAGGAACAGCCGCCCTCGCCCTCTCCTGCTCAGGTACAACAGTCCTATTTTCAGGCACCATCCTCACCCACTTCTCCTGCTGCACAACAGGACACTGCCACCCTCCACCACTCGCTCTCGAGCATCCACAAAGAGGAGCAATACCCCAACGAGCCCTCGCCTCGCTCTTCCATCTCCTCCGATGATGCCGGTGTTGCTGCTCCACCATCTGCTCCACCAGTCGCTGCTGCTGCTGCTGCTGCTGCTGCTGCTGCTGCCTCTCCTACCCACCATGCAGAACAATCAGAGCCACAGCAGAGCAAGGAGACAAAGGAGACGTCTTCGTTCCGCCATAGCTACTACGAAGAAGACTCGAGTGAGGACGAGCAGGACCCGTACCAGTATGGCGTATACGACGATCAGTACGACAGCCACACCAACGATGAGCGCGACGATCGCGATAAGCCCGATGCTCGGGACAAGTACAGCGATGACGATGCTTCGGATAGCGACCGTGAGCAGAATCACCGCCCAGCAGCTTATGGCGATGGATATAACGCAGGACGTGAGAGTGCACGTAATTCGTACCAGCTAAACAACAACACCACCACCACCACCAGTGGGGTGGATCAACGTGCCTCGGTGTCATCGCAGCGGTCATATTCGAGTCACTCAAAGCATCACTCTTTTGGATATGGCGATCGCGCTGCTCTCGCTCCCTCTGACTCGGAATCCGAGTCCGAGTCCGAGTCTGACAATGAGGTGCAAAAGACTTCAGTAGCGGCCATTGGTGCTGCTGCTGCCGTGGTTGTCGTTGGTGCCGGCATCGCTGCTGCTGCCGCCTCCTCATCCAAGCGTTCACAGAGTCCCTCGAGTCCAAGGGTGGCTGCTGCTGCTACTGCTGCTGCCGCACCTCCACCTCCCGTGCCCTCTCGATCTCGCCCTACGTCCTATACTTCAGCAACAAGTCCTCTCTCGCCTACGATGAATCGCGCTGCCTCGCCGACAATGACGCGTGCTGTCTCGCCTACAATGAACCGCCCAGCATCGCCCACCATGACGCGTGCAAGGTCACCCACTATTACTCGTGCAGCTTCACCCACCATGACCCGGGCGACTTCACCTGTGATGACTCGTGCCGCTTCACCCACCATGACTCGCGCAGCCTCGCCCACGATGACACGCGCAGCTTCACCTACCATGACTCGCGCAGCATCTCCCACCATGACTCGTGCAGCATCTCCTACTATGACTCGCGCAGCATCTCCTACGATGACCCGTGCAGCAGCTACCCCTGTGGCCGCCCCTGCTTCACCTACGACCACACGATCCGTGGCGTCGCCTACCCCTTACTCTGAAACAGACAGGGAGAATGGACATCCCCGAAGCCCTGTCGAGACTCGTTCGCTCCGAAGTCCCAGATCACCCATCTCGCCCCGCACCGCCAACCACCCTTTCCCTTCGCCAATCTCGACCATCAACGGTGGCATGGAAAAGACCAAGAACGTTGCCGCATCCCATAGCTCGTCCGATTCTTCGGTGGATCAACATTCGAGGTTGACACGGCACTCGAGCGACAGTGACACTTCGGGTACATCGATTGATCTGCAGTCACCATCAAACCACCATGGTGGACCGGGTCTGAACGGCTTTGGCATCCTCAAGTCGCCCACGTTCCAGCGAAGCATGTCCAGCAACTCGACGTCGATGGGCCATCATGGTCTGGTGAATGGACATGGCGATCACCACCAAGTGAACGGCATCAACCACAAGGGTGCCAGTATCGAGAAGCAGCGACCCATCTCGTATGCGACCGTGTTTTCGGATGCAGAACTCAACGATATTTCGTTGGACGAGCCTACATCGGCCTCGGAGAGCAACAACAACAATAAGCGATCGAGTGGTGCTCCCAAGACACCAAGCACTCCATCTGCCTTTGGTTTCCCATCCAGCTTCTTTGGTTCTAGACCCCATCCCATGTCACAGACAGCTCATCACGCACCTCATCCTCCTGCATCATCGACCGCCACCAACGCTGGTACAGGAGCAGCCACGGCAGCAGCAGCTGCAGCAGCAGCACTACCACCACCACCATCAGCTACTACTGTGCCAGGAGCTCGAGCAGCCGGTCAACCTATCACTACTTCTCCTCCTCTTCCACCAGTGCCATCACCAGCCCCAGCAGCCGATCCTCGAAGCAATGTGAGTCGCAGTGCATCGATCAGTGCTGTAGGAAGCACAATCTCGGCCGCTTTTGGTCGGTTAGGCAGTTTTGCAGCTGGCAACTCGCTTCTTGGTGGCGGCAATAACAACAATAACAATAATAACAATGGTGCCAATGGCACACCTCCACCATTACCTCGCATTGCTAGCAGTGGTTCAACGACGCCTGGGCCAATCAACACGGGCATCGATCTGCGTAGGACGTCGAATGTGAGTCCCGAGCGAGCATCGACACTGTCGACCATGACGAACGATTCGAATATGGATCTGCTTCTGGCACGTCTGGAGGCTCAGAACGAGATGTTGGAGCAAGATACAAAGCGACGTCTGGCCATTGAGCAAGAAAAGCGACAGCAGATGGAAAAGGCGCTTGGCCATGCTAAAGAAGAGTCGTCGGGTGAGGCTATTGACTGGGGTGAGCATTTTTTATTTCTCATTCTCTTTTTATGCTTGTCGTATTTTGATAGGAAAATGCTTATATGAAGCAAAGAACACGATCTGTTGACCTAACATTCTTTTCTTTTTTTATTATCTCTCTTGACCATAAAACAGATTATTGGGGTGCTCTGATGAATGACTACAATGGAGTGGTCAAGCGGAACCCCAAGCAGTTGACAAAGATGATCCAGGCCGGTGTTCCTCCAGCTCTTCGCGGCCCGATCTGGCAGCTGCTTGCAAAGTCCAAGGATAGCCAATTGGAGGCGACCTATGCAGAGCTTCTCAAGGCCACCAGTCCACATGAGAAGCAGATCCACCGTGATCTGAGTCGCACTTTCCCCAAGCACGAGTACTTTATGGATCCCGATGGTCCTGGCCAAGAGGCGCTCTTCAATGTTGTCAAGGCCTACAGTCTGTACGACACCGAGGTTGGCTACTGCCAGGGTCTTAGCTTTGTCGTTGGACCACTGCTATTGAACGTAAGGCTTCACTGCTTTAATTTTTTTTTTCGTCTCATGGCTCGATAACTAGTCATCAAGATTTCGTTGTTTTTTCACAATTTCTCACTCTTTCGAATACTGTCCTTTTTTCTTACTTTTTAGATGCCCGATGAAGAGGCGTTCTGTGTGTTGGCACGGATGATGAGCACGTATGGCATGCGAGGTCATTACACGCCAGACATGCACCAACTGCAGCTGCGGTTATTCCAATATGAGCAGCTGATGGAGGAGTGTGTACCCTTTGTGTATCGCCACTTCCAGGTGCAAGGCATCAAGTCGACCATGTATGCATCCCAGTGGTTCATGACACTGTTTGCATACAAGTTCCCGCTGGATTTGGTCTTCCGCGTCTTTGACATTGTCTTTGTCGAGGGTGTCGAGGCCTTGCTCCGATTTGCCATTGCATTGCTCAAGGCAAATCACGATCGCCTGCTGGGCATGGAGTTTGAGGACTTGGTTGAGTTTTTGAAGAATGGTCTCTTTGAAGCCTACACTGTAAGTGGATTGCCATCATCTATTTTGGGAGTTGTATAAGCGAGCGAAAGGTTTTTTGTTTTTGTTTTAAAGAATATTGTAGAGTACTCAAACAAGCATGTCAACGTCTCTATATGTCATACAAATCTAGAATGATGCCAGCTTGTTCATCCAGGATGCTTATAATGTCAAGGTGACACCCAAAAAGTTGACACAGTACGCTCAAAAGTATCAAGCAATGTTGCTCAAGCAGCAGCAAGAGCAGGCCATGGAAGAGTCACTTCGCGAGCAGAACAAGCAGTTGATGGCACAAGTCAAGACACTGGAGACATCGTTGTCGGTGCTCAACAAGGAACATGTCGACCTGGCCAAAGAAGTGATTTCCAACAAGCTCGAGATGGCACGACTGCAGGATGACAATGATGCACTGCAACAGAAGGTCAACGAGCTGACCAAGATTGTGGATGCGCAGGGCAAGGATGTCGAAGAACGGTTCCGAGGCGAGATTGAGAGCGTGTTACAAAAGAACATGGAGTATCTGCAAAAGAACCAGCAGCTCGAGGACCAGTTGAACGAGTTGGAGAACATGCTGATTGAGACCAAGATGAAGTATGCAGAGTCGGAGAACGAACGCGATGCGCTGACACGCAAGCTTACCGATTTGCGCAAGGCGCTCGGCGTACATTAGATTTAGTTCTTTTTTAGAGAGAAGTACAAAAAGCTAGCAAGCAAGCAAGCTAGCAAGCACACGCACACATGCAGCACACCCCCTCATACCACATTCATTGCACACACACCACACATTCACACACGCACACTTAACCCTTACAGTTTAATATGTCCTTTTTTATTGTCTATAAAGATGACTTGTCCCTATATCTTACATGAACCAGTTGTCTGTAGGTTGTTATGTAGGTTGTCAGGTGGGGATGATTGAGAGAGGAGACAGGAACGGAAAAAAAGGGAGGAGGACCCTCTCAGTTGCCCATTCCTCATTTAAATATTTGGGTCACGGGGCAAGAGTATGACGCCTCTGTCTCTTACTCTCTTTTTAGTTCGAGAATAAAGAGTCAAACCGTTTTTTTTGTATTATTACGTTTTGAACCACATTCATTACAACACTCAGCCCATTCTCTTTTTCCATTTTCAAACAAGAACACCGCTCGCACTCTTTCTCTTTTTTTTTTTTACGCTCAGCTTAACTCTCATCATGAAGATTTCCCTTGCCCTTGCCGGCCTCCTTTCCTTGGCTGTTGCCTCGCAGGCTGAAGTGGCACGGTACGGGGCATTGACTTTCTCTCTCACGCTCAATGCATGCAAAACCTGTGCATGCAAAACTATTTCTTGGCATTGATAGCAATGATGCACAGACTAGCTCGATGACTGACGCGTATATGTCTGTGTTATCTTTTCTTTTACCGCTATTTGGACCCTGCCCTTGTGTTGGACCTCCTCTTCTTGACGGTTATATTTTTTTTATTAGCATCCAGCTGAAGAAGGCCAACCTGACCCCTGCGGAGCAGCTCAAGGCTTACTCGGAGGCGGGTTCATACCTGTCTCAAAAGTACTTTGGCTCGCCTGCGCGCAAGATGCAGCATGACCTGTCGAGCGAGATCTTTGGCTTTGATGCCAACGGTGGTCAGACTGTTGGTGTGCCTCTGTCCAACTTTATGAATGCTCAGGTAAGAGACAAGTCAACATAAAGACAATATAGTATGCGCACGCGTTGCGTGTACCCAAAAAGGCGTGAGAGAGACAGAGACCTTGTGTTCGTTTCTTGGCAGTTTTTTTTTCTCCCTCCGTGAGACATATCCCCCACCTCCACAATCCTCCGCACAATCAAGATCACCCACCCTCTACTTGTCCACCTCATTCTTTATTAATTGACTGTTGGAGGTCCTGAAGGTCTCTGACACTCTTCTTGCGGGGTCACCAAGCCAATGTCATGTCTGACCGACCCATTGACAGACGGAGATAACCCGTGTCATGGAGAAAAAATTGAGGGACAAAAACTTGCCCTTTTGGCTTGCTTCGTTATGAGCTCTCGTACATTGATGTCATGGGAACACCCCACACCCGACTATGTATATGACATGAATCCAAAAGGGAATAGGAGCAAGGGAAGGAGTGAGTGAGTGAGTGAGAGCCGCCAGCTCTTTGTTTTTTTTTCTCTTCTTCTTCTCCCGACTCCAGACCAACGACAACAACAACAATAAAAAAGAGATGGGCAATGTCGCGTCTTGCACCAGATGGATGGCAGTTTCGCCCAGTCGAGAGATGGGGCAGACTTTTGTGTCTTTTGTCAACCAGTCTATTGGGTAAAGTAATCAAGGACTTAACCCCATTCCAGCTCACCCTTGCAACGACCGCTCGCAGGACGGAAAGGGCCATATATATCCTCTTGGTGGACAGGAATAGCCATGAGAAATATGAACATCACGATCCTTCTCCTTTTTTCCCCTTTCCCCCCTTTCTCCCACCCGTTGATGACACACACACGTACATTGTTTAAAGGGTTACATGACAGATCTCGAGGGATGAAAGGGCGTTGAAGGAGGGGGAGGCAGAGAAGGGTGGGTAAGGAAGAAAGGGAGAGCAATAAGAGATGGAGATAGATAGACCCAACAAAGCAGATGGAGGCAGGTACGCGTAATGCAACACATGCTAACGCGGGAATGCAATATCTAAAAGCATGGATCAGAGATTGGCATGGAACACAGATGAGGGGTGGGAATGTCCTCGCTCATCCCTGTTGGCACTTGCGCTTGTTTCTCTTTCATCGTCACTCTTACCACGCCCCTAGCCATCTATCCTCAATCATCCATGTCGAAAAGAATATACCATCTTCACAAACACGCATGGCGTAGACATGGAGTAGGAAGAGTAGAAGACATTTGCATTGCAGAGGGGTAACACAACATTCTGCCGGGGCTTCGCATGTCGTCACTTTCACGTATCACGTATTATCTTTTCCTTACCAAATATGGCCTTGAAAGGGCAACAGGGTGGTGCCAAGAGTGTCTCGCATGATCAAATCATTGGTATTGTTCAAGTCAACTCACCCATGATGGATGCCTCTTTATTTTTTCTAGTACTATGGTGAGATCACCATTGGCACCCCACCTCAGACCTTCTCCGTGGTCTTTGACACAGGCTCGTCCAACCTGTGGGTGCCATCTACCCACTGCAACTCTATTGCCTGCTTCCTTCATCGCCGCTTTGACTCCAACCGCTCCTCCTCCTTCAAGCCTAATGGTACCGAGTTTTCTATCCAGTACGGAAGCGGTAGTCTCGAGGGTATCATCAGCAATGTAAGTTTTATGTATTCTTTGTCACTTGATGAAAAAAAAGTATAGCCTCTGGCCTCTTCAAGAATCTAATCTCTTCCTCCAATCTACGTATATTTTTTATAGGATGTTGTTCAAGTAGGAGGCGTCAAGATCAAGTCTCAGGACTTTGGCGAGTCTGTTCGGGAGCCAGGTCTGGCCTTTGCCTTTGGCAAGTTTGACGGCATTTTCGGTCTTGGCTACGACACGATTTCCGTGTTGGGTGTTGTGCCTCCATTCTATAGCATGGTGGATCAAGGATTGTTGGACGAGCCCGTCTTTGGCTTTTATCTGTCGGGTGAGAGCGGCGAGAACGGTGCTGGTGGCCAAATGACGCTGGGTGGTGTGGACAAGAACCACTATGAGGGCGAGATCCAATGGCACAACGTGCGCCGCAAGGCCTACTGGGAGATTGATCTGACCAAGGTGGCTCTGGGTGACGAAGAAGTGGAGCTGGATGGTGGTGCAGTGATTGACACTGGCTCGTCGCTGATTGTGCTGGATCAGGCTCTGGCAGACATGATCAACAAGCAGCTCGGCGCCAAGAAGAACTATGCAGGTCAATACACGGTCGACTGTGGATTGGTGGCGTCGTTGCCCAAGTTTACCTTCTGGTTTGGCAAGCAGGCATATGAGCTCACAGGCGAGGACTATATCCTGAATGCAGGCGGCAACTGCATCAGTGGCTTTATGGGCATGCAGTTCCCCGAGCAGCTCAAGGACCTGTGGATCGTTGGTGATGTCTTCTTGCGCAAGTACTACTCGATCTATGACCTTGGCCGTAACCGTGTTGGCTTTGCACGTGCCAAGTAAAAAGTGTGCAGGGTAGATTTACTTACTATCACACAGGTTCCTCTACTTGCCAACCCCTTCACCTTGTTTTCGTCCTTGGATGTTTTTTTTTGTAACTTTTTCTTTATAAAAATCTGCTCTAATGGTATATGTGAGTAGAACAGGACCGAAAAATATTCTAGTCCAGGACGCGAATGGGGATTTTGCTTTTTTTTTTGTTTTTGTTTCTACGACCCATTACACCAATCTGTCGATTTGTAGTATCTCAATATTTCTTTCTCTTGACATGATATATAAAAAAAAAGACCTTTGGCAAAAAAAACATAGAGTTGGAAATACGAGTTGCTATATTGATATATTTCAAGTAATAGAATCCAAAGGAAAATGGAAGAAAAAGAGAATGGAGGAGAGATTGTGTCAAAAGGGAAAGAGAATACAACGACGAAAAAAAAAGTATATAGAGTCATGTGTCAATTAATTAATGGTCTCCACTAATGCTGTGGCGTTGGATCGAGTTTTTGCGGGTTTGGTTATACTCGGCGCCAGAGGTGGTAGCGCTGATTTCAGCATCTGTAGTAGTAGTAGCAGCACCAGTAACAGTAGCAGTCTCGGGCAGTACAGGTGGAGCAAGTGTGGCCTTGTCATTGTTGGCATTAAGTCGCTGCAGCATCTTCTTCTCATCCTCCACACCTGCCTGGGTGGTGGATGATGGTGAGCTACGGCCATCCTCGGCTTGGTGGAGGTGGGTGTCTGCACCGCGGAGCTTGCGGAGCAGGCGGACGAGCCATGGTGGGAAGACGTTCTCGCCATAGGCACCCATGCGGAATGACATGGCGGGATCCTTCTCGTCCTTGTTGGGCGGCACACATTTACCGCGCGAGAGCTTTTCGAGCAGCCATACCGTGCCATTGATCACCACTGCTGCCAACAAACCTCCCAAGAGACCATACCTATTATATTTTTTTGTAATACATTACACAATATAGCGTTAGGACATTTTTTTTCTCTTTTTGTGCACACAATAAACACATTGTGAGGCGTAATAACAATAAAAGACAAAAGACTTACGCAATGTTGTAGGTGAGAGGCATCATGGCCATGGTCAAAAAGGCCGGGATCGAGTCGCCAATGTAGTTAAAGTTGATTTCGGTGACACTCTTGACCATGAGCGAGCCGACAAAGATCAGGGCCGGACCAGTCGCCCAAGGAGGGATGGCCGAGAAGATGGGCGCAAAGAAGAGTGAGATGAAGAAGCAGATGCCCGTCGTGACCGACATGAGGCCCGTGCGGCCACCTTCAGTGATACCGGCTCCAGACTCGACAAACGCCGTCACATCCGAAGTGCCCAACACAGCGCCCAACGACACACAGATGGCATCCGTAATGAACGCTGGTGTCGAGCCCTCAAAGTCGCCCGTCTTTGGATCCATGAATCCCGCAAATTGTGCCATGGAGAACATTGTGCCCGTTGTATCTGCATTATTTTTTTTTTGAAGAAGAAAAAGAAGAAGAGTTGAGTGAACAAAAAAAAAAAAAATATCCGCCACAACATGGAGAAACACAGATGATGCTGTGTCCAAGACACAGCGTGGTTGTTTTTTGTATTTGCTTTTTTAGCCTTGAGCTTCCAAAGAAAAAGAAACAAAAAAAACCTTAAAGCAACGTGGAGAACCCAATTTTCCCATCCAGAACCCATTCTTTGAGAGCGAAAAAAAGACAAAATAAAATTCCGGATGTATGCTTGCGCCTTTTGTGTCCCGGAGCCACACACTTTTTTGGCTCCACTGTTTCACAAGCAACAATAAACAAATATTCCCACTTTGAGTTACCAAAACCATCCGGATCGAGTCATCATCATATGTTGGCAAGCCCAAAAAACAAAAAGCTTTGCTCGACCCCCCTCTCCCGTTCCTCCAAAAAAAAAACACTTACCGAGAATATCGACATAAAGAAAAGTGACCAAAGCAAGCCAAAACTCGCCATGACCAAGGTCAAACTCCATGACGCCAAGAGTCTTTTGGATGGTGTGGAAGGACACGACCTGCTTAAAGTAGTTGAAGCGCTCATTGCCCACATTGTCATACGGGAAATACGTCACGGGTGTACCGCGCGGCCACGAAATGATGGCAATGACCAAGATACCAATCAAGATGGCGCCCTTGAGGCGGTACAGCACCAGCAGCGAGATCAAAAACATGCCCAGGATGCCCATCCACGTCGTCGGCGACTCCATCCGATGCGACTCACACGCGCCCATCGCATTCACAAACTCTGGGGGACAAGCGCCAAGACCGACC